>JASDQU010201495.1:0-19110 GCA_032191745.1 Picea mariana | reverse complement strand
CATAGTCGAGCTTATGCCTTCTGTTTAAGTTACAGACTTCAATGCTCATCCATCTGTCAATCCCTCTAAGAATCGTCTTTCTTCACTGGGCGAAGCTTGGAGACTCTTCATCTCCTCTGGTGATCACACCGAAGTGTCTTCGAGTCCTCTGGCAGAAACCATCAGTGGTTTCTGGTAGTTACATTGTGTCGATCTATAGTAGCCCTCCGATCTTGTTCAAATTCACCTGTATCATTGGATTGATTCCATGGGATCTTGCATTCATTTCGGCATTTGGAAATTCTGCATTCGTGTGACCATGTGTCTCAACATTCCCAGTCGCGATCCCCGAAAACGAGCTTGGTTGCTCTAGCTCTTTCCTCCATCTCTTGCTGATGTGACCAAGGGCTGTGACCACAGCCTTATGCATAAGGCACTTTCACGATTTCACATTTCGTGAGTCTGGAGATGAGGCATCTCGACTCTACAAGTCGCGATCCCCGATACCCCGAAATGGTGTGGGATCAACGGTCCCGATCAACACTTGATCTGAGGGTTCAGATCATTTCGCGATTTCGCATATCGCGATTTCGACATTCCTGTGGTGAGTGTTCCACTCACTTCCAAATCTCGATCCACGAAACTCCATAAAGAAGTCATATCAACAGTCCAGATCACATCCTGATCTGACGGTTGCAATTACGTCGCGATTTCGCATATCGCGATATCGGGTAATATTCTTTGACATCTTCAACACTCGATCCTCGAAACCCCGAAAGGGACTTGGATCAACAGTCCAGATTCTATCTTGATTCAATGGCTGTGATTAAGTCACAATTTTGCATATCGTGAAATCGAGATTCCTATGGATGATATTACTTGACATCTCCAACTCTCGATCCGCGAAACTCCGAAATGGACTGGAATCAACAGTCTAGATTCAACCTTAATCTGACGGCTGAGATTAAATCGCAATTTTAGATATCACGATTTTGAGAGGTTAGGGAACATCATTCCTTTGACTCTCCAGTCAACGAACTGACGATCTATCCCCACGTGTCCTGCCTGAAGATGGACGATCCTCCTTCTTTCGGGATTTTGTGAGCCCTCTACTCCTTGCACTTTAAAGAACGTGCAGGTTCTCCTCGATCCAACGGTGGTCGGACCTTGTGCTCAGATCTAATGCCCGAGATCTATTCTCCATATCTGTGCACTCCTCTTGTCTACATTGAGATCTGACGGTCATCGGGAATTCGGGATGGGATCCAACAATCACTGACGCTTCTCCTCCAAGCTTACGCATCCTCCTTACTTGGAAGAATTTCTAAGTGTCAAAGGCCTCGACCTTTGATCCGCCTGTGATCCTAAGTACCCTATCTCCCTTGAGCTTTAGCCATGAGTTAACCTCATCCCTGGTGCACACCTATGCACTGCATTCGACTTTGCGCCAATTCCTCCTGAGCTTACTTTGTTCCTGTTTTTCCATCGATGCATACTCTGATCCTGCCATCAATGACAAGCACATACTGCCTAAAAAGCATGCCAATCATCCTCTGAAGCGTCTTCCCAAACTGCTTATGATGCCTGTCTATTACATTCTTCCTATACTCATGCCATCTTCACTATTGTACTTGCCATCAATGAAAAGCATACGCTACCTGTTAAACATTTGCCAACAAGATCAATAACCTCTCTCGGTTTTCCTACAGGTGTCACATATTGGGAGAATCGAATCCATCTCCGAGCCCTAATTTCCGGATCTCATATTTTCCTCTTTTGACACATGTTTGTAAAATGTAGATTTGGGGCAAATGGAAACGGATCTCAAGGACTCGAGAGACATTTTTGCTCAGAAAAAACAGATGAAAAAAAACCTCTTTTAGTTTATACACAACTCTCACAATTTGAGAGATACAGTGTTTAGCTACTGAAAGTGCAGACTTTCGGTAGCTTAAATCTCAGGTTTCATATGCCATTAGCTGTCGAAAGTGTATGGGCCGAGACCAAGCGTTCAAGCGCAATGCATCAAGCCACATGGAGGAATAGCTCACGAGTAGGCGCGGAAAAAATTGCAATAAATGGCATAAAATAACTATAATAAGGTTTTAAATAAATGCCACGTCACCATTTCAGTGTTTAGGCCATCGAAGGTTTGGCCGACGTAAAGATTTTAACTAGTGCTCTGTTTCCCGAAACCCGAAATCCCGAAATCGGGGTTTCAGGACTTTTGGTGGCTTACGATGCTCCAAAATCGCACTGTTAGCCACCAAAATCCAGGACTTTCGGTAGCTAAGATACTCTTGTTTTCGACTTGATAGCCACCGAAAGCCATGACTCTCAGTAGCTAAGATACCCTTGTTTTCGGCATGATAGCCACCGAAATCGCTGATTTTTTTCAGTGGATAAACTGCCTCAACAAAAATCAGAATTCTCAGCCGTGGAGAAGCCATTTTGCGCTCTCAAATAGTCGATTGACATATAAAGATCCTAAGGCTTCCATTGGTGCCTTCAGAATTTCATTTGGAGCTTGGGAAGGTAGTCAAAAGTCCCCCACAAGATGAGGTTCGTTTTCAGAAATGTGGCGTTTTTTACTGTGCCAAGTCATCATTTTCAAATGATGATTTTGAGCGACTCGAATATCATTTTGAGAAACAATCAGAGTTTTTTGCGCTTAACACATCATAGATCAATAACCTCTCTCGGTTTTCCTACAAGAATCAAATATTGGGAGAATCAAATCCATCTCCGGGCTCTAATTTTCAGATCTCATATTTTCCTGTTTTGACACATGTTTGTAAAATGTATATCTGGGGCAAATGGAACTGGATCTCAAGGAACTGAGAGAGGTTTTTTCTCAGAAACAACAGATGAACAAAAACCTCTTTCAGTTTATAAACATCTATCATGATTCGAGAGATATAGAACCATAACCGCAGCCCCAGTTTTCAGCAGTTTGGCCTATTTTCTATGGCAAAAAGTTTCCAAAATTGATGGTAAATGTTGTTATCTTTTGGGTGGAAATTCGACCTCCCAGGGAGGATTTCGACCTCATTACCTACATGAAATACCTGTTCATTTCTAGAGGGATTTCTTTTGGAATCTGAATCATATTTCAGTTATTCGAAAGGGGGCAGAAGACATATATTATTGTATCTTCTTGAAGAAGAAAAAGGGGGAAAAGGACAGACAGGAGTAGTACTCCTGGGCTGTAGCATTTATTTTCATGTTTAATAAAATATTGCAGAGCATTTTCAATCTATATAAGAGATTCTTGTGATTTTGTTTGCAGAGAATGTCTTATTGCTTCATTTTTTCATCACTTCACTTGGTTTTGTTTCCATTTTCTTCTCGATTTGTGACTGTGTTTGTAATGGAATTCATCCGTTTGTTAGATGATCTATTGCATGAAATGTTATAGGTTGTTTCTTGTAGAGATATGAAGGTTTAGAATTCATCCTTGGATAGATGCTCTGTCCCAACCCTCTCTTTCCACTGATTTATGCTTGGAATTCACTCATTGCTAAGTGCTCCTTGCATTTTGATATGTTTTCTCCCTATTCTGCTGCCATACTTTTATAGATCCTTCTCTCTGTAATCAGCTTCTACCTCGCCTCTGTTCCATGGATTTCCATTGCTGAAACACTCTTATTATTTTCTTGATCATTTGATTCCATTCCCAATGGAATACCTCCCGGTCCAACCCACCAACTCTAAGAACCTCAAAACTTTCTGTTACCCATAGATTTGCCAACTGTTAAGCTTATTGAACATCATATCGTGACATACATTCGAGAGATCCCTCTTGGGTTGGAAGGGGCAACTTCTAATCAAAAGTGGTTCATGGTTATCTCAGAATTTACTTGCATGAAACCCAAGTCAAGTTCCTAGTGATAACTTATTATTTCTTTTAAAATGTGCTAAGGCTTGGCTCTATTACAACCTAGAATCAGCTCTTGCGACAACATTTTCTGGCGCGTTGCCGGGGATGGAGGACGAAGCTATCTTCTCTGGGAAACGACGAATTTCAGATCTATCTCTTGATGGTGAACAAGGGATAGGATTTCAATCGGCTGTGATCATTCACTTGGCGACTCCTTGGTTCATAGACTCTACATGATTTTGCTCGCGACTCCACTGGTCTCAAATGTCGAATTCGTTCGTTGCTCGAATTGCTGCAAGGTTTGCTCCTCTGGACTTTACAAATGTTTATGGCTTTCCAAACACTGTTCCAGACATTAAAATTTGGGAAGATGTCCTTCCTAAATTTGGAGAATATCAGGATGACAATCCTGCTCAACACTTGTTTGAATTCCATAAGCTCATGGAGGAATTAAATGTACATCACGAAGATGTCCTCATGAAATTGTTTATGTTTTCATTGGAAAAAGATGCTAGACTCTATTATAAATCTTTATGCCATTCCAGTATTCCTTCATTGAAAGATTTTCACATACTTTTTCATCAACATTGTAAAAGAATCTACTCAGCGGAAATACTTTTTGAAGATTGCTGTAATATAGAATTCATAAGACAAAATGATCAAACAAATCCTCTTGAAGAGGAGGAAGAAATATCAGAAATTTCTCAAGTTGAAGAAGATATTCAACATCACGGTCAACCTGCAAAAGAGATAGAAAGGAATGATTGTTGTTTTATCTAGAAAATACAGAGACCACCTTCTCCTTTGACTGAAGAAGAGATAGATCTGCTCCTGAACAGCTATGTTACAGCCCCTACTCACACAGATTTGCAACTTTCACATAGTCCCGGATATGAGTACCAAACTTCTTCCATTTCTGAAGATGTAAATATGTTTTTAAATGATGATAGTCATGTATTTGATGGAACTTTACAGGAAGTTAGTGAACCTATTTATGACGATTTCCTGCCAGGAGATCAGCTTTTAGACTCTGTTTTGTTTCATAAAAAAGATATGGTTGCCATGTTTAATGATCCTGAAGAAAGTTTGTTGTTCGAGAATGCTTTGGACTGTGATTTGCAAAAGTATGATTTTAAAATAAATAGTATGTTAGATATAGTAACAAAGTTTCCTTTGCTTGAGAGATCCACAGTTGATGTCCCAAGTTTTTGTCTGGCTGATGACCCTCTTGAGTTATCTGCTGAACCTAAATATGATGAGTATAGTGATGATTATTACATCGTTTCTATAGAACAACTTGCTGCAGATTTTTCGTGGAGGGATGATGGTTTTCAGACAAGATTGTGCCATGATTTTGGAGATGCCATTGTAGATGATCGTGAAGGGTGCTCAAATATTCTCTTCGAGAATGATCCTGATCATTATAAATCAGAACATAGAGTAGTCCTGGATGTTTTAAAACCTCAGGACCATATATTTTTCCACGATCCTTTTGCTGATATTTTAGATTCATTTAATGGAGGAGTATGCTATGTCATGGATATTTTGTCAGAATCGATGAAAAGTTTGAAATTTCAGGATTAACAACATGTCAGATGGGAGTTGTCAGTTTCCTTTTTCAGCCTGCTCAAAGAAAGTGTGAGCAAATTTCAAATAAGTAGACAGTTATTGGATTGGCTTCACTGACATTTTCGTATCATTTGATTCAGTGGGATTTTTTAGTAGTTAGATTAGGTGATGTATATAAATAAGCTTGACTTTGAACATTAGATTACAACGGTGGTTTTCAATATGTTTTCAGTTCAGTTTTGAATCCTGTATGGTTTTTTTTTAAAGCATTACGACTCCATAGCCCAATGAATGCATAAGAGGTTTTTTGTTTCGGAAAGCTGCAAGTAAAGTGACATGGTTCAGAGTTTGATAAGGATGATTTCGGGTCGCCCAATGGATGAAGGCACGTAGTCTACTGTTCTTGGCGCTTTACAGGAAAGCACCATCCCTAGATGGAGCCTATGTTGGAACAAATATTGAAATTTTGGCTTTCGGTAGCTTAGGAGGAAAAAAATTATAGTGTTTAGCTACCGAAAGTGCAGACTTTTGGTAGCTTAAATATAAGGTTTCATATGCCATTAGCTTTCGAAAGTGTATCGGCGGAGACCAAGCGTTCAAGCGCCACGCATCAAGCCACATAGAGGAAGAGCTCACGAGTAGGCGCGAAAAAAATTGCAATAAATGGCTAAAATCACTATAATAAGGTTTTACATAAATTCCATGTCACCATTTCAGGGTTTTTTCCATCAAAGTTTTGGTCGACGTAAAGATTTTAACCACTGCTTTGTTTCCCGAAACCCAAAATCCCGAAATCGGGGTTTCGGGACTTTCGATGGCTTACGACGCTCCAACATCGCACTGTTAGCCACCAAAAGCCAGGACTTTCGGTGACTTATGGCGCTATGAAATTTCACTATTAGCCACCAAAATCCAGGACTTTCAACAGCTAAGACACCCTTGTTTTCAGCCTGACAGCCACCGAAATCGCTGATTTTTTTCAGTGGATAAACTGCCTCAGCAAAAATCAGTTTTCTCAGCCGTGGAGAGGCCGTTTTGCGTGATCAAATAGTCGATTGACATATACATATCCTTAGGTTTCCATGGGTGCCTTCTGAATTTCATTTGGAGCCTAGGAAGGCAATCAAAAGACCCTGCAAGATGAGGTTCGTTTTCATAAATGTGGCATTTTTTTTTGTGCTGAGTCATCATTTTCAAATAATGATTATGAGTGAATCGAATATAATTTTGGGAAACAGTCAAAGGTTTTTGTGTCTAACACATCGTAGATCAATAACCTCTCTCGGGTTTCCTACAAGTGTCATAGATTGGGAGAATAAAATCCATATCCGAGCCCTAATTTTCGGATCTCATATTTTCCTGTTTTGACACATGTATGTAAAATGTAGATCTGGAGAAAATGGAAATGGATCTCAAGGAACCGAGAGAGGTTTTTGCTCAGAAAAAATAGATGAACAAAAATCTCTTTCAGTTTATACAGAGCTCTCACAATTCGAGAGATTCAGAACCATAACCACAACCCTAGTTTTCAACAGTTTGGCCTATTTTCTATGGCAAAAAGTTTCCAAAATTGATGGTAACTGTTGTTATCTTTTGGGTGGAAATTCGACCTCCCAGGGAGGATTTCGACCTCAATACCTACATGAAATACTTGTTCATTTCTAGAGGGATTTATTTTGGAATCCGAATCATTTTTCAGTTATTCGAAAGGGGGCATAAGACATATATTATTGTATCTTCTTGAAGAAGAAAAAAGGGGGAAAGGACAGACAGGAGTAGTACTCCTGGGCTGTAGCATTTATTTTCATGTTTAATAAAAGAGTGCAGAGAATTTTCGATCTATATCAAAGATTCTTGTGATTTTGTTTGCAGAGAATGTCTTATTGCTTCGTTTTTGCATCACTTCACTTGGTTTTATTTCCGTTTTCTTCTCTATTTGTGACTGTGTTTGTAATGGAATTCATCCGTTTGTTAGATGCTCTATTGCAGGACATGTTATAGGTTGTTTCTTGTAGAGATATGAAGGTTTAGAATTCATCCTTGGATAGATGATTTGTCCCAACCATCTCTTTCCACTGATTTATGCTTGGAATTCACTCATTGCTAAGTGCTCCTTGCATTTTGATATGTTTTCTCCCTATTCTACTGCCATACTTTTATAGAACCTTCTCTCTTTAATCAACTTCTACCTCGCCTCTGTTCCATGGATTTCCATTGCTGAAACACTCTTATTATTTGCTTGATCATTTGACTCCATGCCCAATGGAATACCTCTCGGTCCAACCCACCAACTCTAAAAACCTCAAAACTTTCTGTTACCCACAGATCTTCCCACTATTAAGCTTATTGAACATCTTATCATGACATACATTCGAGAGATCCCTCTTGGGTTGAAAGGGGAAGCTTCTAATCAAAAGTGGTTCGTGGTTATCTCGGAATTTACTTGCATGAAACCCAAGTCAAGTTCCTAGAGATAACTTATTATTTCTTTTAAAATGTGCTAAGGCTTGTCTCTATTACAAGCTAGAGTCAACTCTTGCGACAACATTTTCTGGTGCCGTTGCCCGGGACAGAGGACAAAGCTATCTTCCCTGGGAAACAACAAAGTTCAGATCTATCTCTTGATGGTGAACAAGGGATAGGCTTTCAATCGGCTGTGATCATTCACCTGGTGACTCCTTGGTTCGTAGAATCTACATGATTTTGCTGGCGACTCCACTGGTCTCAAATGTCGAATTCGTTCGTTGCTCGAATTGCTGCAAGGTTTGCTCCTCTGGACTTTACAAATGTTTATGGCTTTCCAAACACTGTTCCAGACATTAAAATTTGGGAAGATGTCCTTCCTAAATTTGGAGAATATGAGGATGACAATCCCGCTCAACACTTGTTTGAATTCCACAAGCTCATGGAGGAATTAAATGTACACCATGAAGATGTCCTCATGAAATTGTTTATGTTTTCATTGGAAAAAGATGCTAGACTCTGGTATAAATCTTTACCCCATTCCAGTATTCCTTCAATGAAAGATTTTAACATACTTTTTCATCAACATTGTAAAAGAATCTACTCAACTGAAATACATTTTGAAGATTGTTGTAATATAGAATTCATAAGACAAAACGATCAAACAAATCCTCTTTAAGAGGAGGAAGGAATATCAGAAATTTCTCAAGTTGAAGAAGATATTCAACATCACGGTCAACCTGCAAAAGAGATAGAAATGAATGATTGTTGTTTTATCCAGAAAATACAGAGACCACCTTCTCCTTTGACTGAAGAAGAGATAGATCTGCTCCTGAACAGCTATGTTACAGCCCCTACTCACATAGATTTGCAACTTTCACACAGTCCCAGATATGAGTGCCAAACTTCTTCCATTTCTGAAGATGTAAATATGTTTTTAAATGATGACAGTCATGTATTTGATGGAACTTTACAGGAAGTTAGTGAACCTATTTACGATGATTTCTTGCCAGGAGATCAGGTTTTAGACTTTGTTTTGTTTTGTAAAAAAGATATGGTTGCCATGTTTAATGATCCTGAAGAAAGTTTGTTGTTAGAGAATGCTTTGGACTGTGATTTGTAGAAGTATGATTCTGAAATAAACAGTATGCCAGATATAGTAACAGAGTTTCCTTTGCTTGAGAGATCCACAGTTGATGTCTCGAGTTTTTGTTTGACTGATGACCCTCTTGAGTTATCTGTTGAACCTAAATATGATGAGTATAGTGATGATTATTACATCGTTTCTGTAGAACAACTTGCTGCATATTTTTCATGGAGGGATGATGGTTTTCAGACAAGATTGTGCCATGATTTTGGAGATGCAATTGCAGATGATCTTGAAGGGTGCTCAGATTTTCTCTTCGAGAATGATCCTGATCATTATAAATTAGAACATAGAGTAGTCCTGGATGTTTTAAAACCTCAGGACCATATATTTTTCCACGATCCTTTTGCTGATCTTTTAGATTCATTTAATGGAGGAGTATGCTATGTCATGGATATTTTGTCACAAAAATCAATGAAAAGTTTGAAAGTTCATGATCAACAACAGGTCAGATGGGAGTTGTCAGTTTCCTTTTTCAGCCTGCTCAAAGAAAGTGTGAGCAAATTTCAAATAAGTAGACAATTATTGGATTGGCTTCACTGGCATTTTCGTATCCTTTGATTTAGTGGGAAATTTTCAGTAGTTAGAGTAGGTGATGTATATAAATAAGCTTGACTTTGAGCATTAGATTACAGCAGTGTTTTTCAATATGTTTTTAGTTTAGTTTTGAATCCAGTATGGTTTTGTTTTAAATCATTACGACTCCATAGCCCAATGAATGCATAAGAGGTTTTTTGTTTCGGAAAGCTGCAAGTAAAGTGACATGGTTTAGAGTTTGATAAGGATGATTTCGGGTCGCCCAATGGATGAAGGCACGTGGTCTACTGTTCTTGGCATTTTACAGGAAAGAACCATTCCTAGATGGAGCCTATGTTGGAAAAAATATTGAAATTTTGGCTTTCGGTAGCTTAGGAGAAAAAATTTATAGTCTTTAGCTATCGAAAGTGCAGACTTTCGATAGCTTAAATCTCAGGTTTCATATGCCATTAGCTGTTGAAAGTGTATCGGCGGAGACCAAGCATTCAAGCGCCATGCATCAAGCCACATAGAGGAAGAGCTCACGAGTAGGCGCGAAAAAAATTGCAATAAATGGCATAAAATCACTATAATAAGGTTTTACATAAATGCCTCGTCACCATTTCGGGGTTTCGGCCATCTGAGGTTTGGCCGACGTAAAGATTTTAACCACTGCTTTGTTTCCCGAAACTCGAAATCCCAAAATTGGGGTTTCAAGACTTTCGGTGGCTTACGAAGCGCTGAAATCTCACTAATAGCTACCAAAAGCTGGGACTTTCGACAGCTAAGATACCCTTGTTTTCGGCCTGATAGCCACCGAAATCGCTGATTTTTTTTTTTCAGTGGATAAACTTCCTAATCAAAAATCAGTTTTCTCAGCTGTGGAGAGGCCATTTTGCACGCTCAAATAGTCTATTGACATATACAAATCCTAAGGTTTCCATTGGTGCCTTCAAAATTTCATTTGGAGCTTGGGAAGGTAGTCAAAAGTCCCCCGCAAGATGAGGTTCGTTTTCAGAAATGTGGCATTTTTTACTGTGCTGAGTCATCATTTTCAAATGATGATTCTGAGCGACTCGAATATCATTTTGAGAAACAGTAAGAGGTTTTTGTTTCTAACATATCATATATAAATAACCTCTCTCGGTTTTCCTACATGTGTCACATATTAGGAGAATCGAATCCATCTCCGAGCCCTAATTTTCGGATCTCATATTTTTCTGTTTTGACACATGTTTGTAAAATGTAGATCTAGAGCAAATGGAAATGGATCTCAAGGAACTAAGAGAGGTTTTTGCTCAGGAAAAATAGATGAACAAAAATTCTTTCAGTTTATACACAACTCTCACGATTCGAGAGATACAGAACCATAACCGCAGCCCCAATTTTCAGTAGTTTGGCCTATTATCTATGGAAAAAAGTTTCCAAAATTGATGGTAACTGTTGTTATGTTTTGGGTGGAAATTCAACCTCGTAGGGAGGATTTCGAGCTCAATACCTACATGAAATACTTGTTCATTTCTAGAGATATTTCTTTTGGAATCTAAATCATTTTTGAGTTATTCGAAAGAGGGTAGAAGACATATATTATTGTATCTTCTTGAAGAAGAAAAAGGGGGGAAAGGACAGACATGAGTAGTACTCCTGGGTTGTAGCATTTAATTTCATGTTTAATAAAAGAGTGCAGAGCATTTTCGATCTATATCAGAGATTCTTGTGATTTTGTTTGCAGAGAATGTCTTATTACTTCGTTTTTGCATCACTTCACTTGGTTTTATTTCCATTTTCTTCTCGATTTGTGACTGTGTTTATAATGGAATTCATCTGTTTGTTAGATGCTCTATTGTAGGACATGTTATAGGTTGTTTCTTGTAGAGATATGAAGGTTTAGAATTCATCCTTGGATAGATGCTTTGTCCCAACCATCTCTTTCCACTGATTTAAGCTTGGAATTCACTCATTGCTAAGTACTCCTTGCATTTTGATATGTTTTCTCCCTATTCCGCTGCCATACTTTTATAGATCCTTCTCTTTGTAATCAACTTCTACCTCGCCTCTGTTCCATGGATTTCCATTGCCGAAACACTCTTATTATTTGCTTGATCATTTGACGCCATGCCCAATGGAATACCTCACAGTCCAACCCACCAACTCTAAAAACCTCAAAATTTTCTGTTACCCATAGATCTGCCCACTGTTAAGCTTATTGAACATCTTATCGTGACATACATTTGAGAGATCCCTCCTGGGTTGGAAGGGGTAGCTTCTAATCAAAAGTGATTCGTGGTTATCTCGAAACTTACTTGCATGAAACCCAAGTCAAGTTCCTAGTGATAATTTATTATTTATTTTAAAATGTGCTAAGGCTTGGCTCTATTACAACCTAGAGCCAACTCTTCCGACAACATTTTCTGGCGCCGTTGCTGGGGACGGAGGACGAAGCTATCTTCCCTGGGAAACGACAAAGTTCAGATCTATCTCTTGATGGTGAAAAAGCGATAGGCTTTCAATCGGCTGTGATCATTCACCTGGCGACTCCTTGGTTCGTAGACTCTACATGATTTTGCTAGCGACTCCACTGGTCTCAAATGTCGAATTCGTTCGTTGCTCAAATTGCTGCAAGGTTTTCTCCTCTGGACTTTACAAATGTTTATGGCTTTCCAAACACTGTTCCAGACATTAAAATTTGGGAAGATGTCCTTCCTAAATTTGGCGAATATAAGGATGAGAATCCTGCTCAACACTTGTTTGAATTCCACAATCTCATGGAGGAATTAAATGTACATCACGAAGATGTCCTCATGAAATTGTTTGTGTTTTCATTGGAAAAATATGCTAGACTCTAGTATAAATCTTTACCCCATTCCAACATTCCTTCATTGAAAGATTTTCACATACTTTTTCATCAAGATTGTAAAAGAATCTACTCAGCTGAAATACTTTTTGAAGATTGCTGTAATATAGAATTCATAAGACAAAACGATCAAACAAATCCTCTTGAAGAGGAGGAAGAAATATCAGAAATTTCTCAAGTTGAAGAAGATATTCAGCATCACGGTCAACCTGCAAAAGAGATAGAAAGGAATGATTGTTGTTTTATCCAGAAAATACAGAGACCACCTTCTCCTTTGATTGAAGAAGAGATAGATCTGCTCCTGAACAACTATGTTACAGCCCCTACTCACACAGATTTGCAACTTTCACATAGTCCCGGATATGAGTGCCAAACTTCTTCCATTTCTAAAGATGTAAATATGTTTTTAAATGATGACAGTCATGTATTTGATGGAACTTTACAGGAAGTTAGTGAACCTATTTACGATGATTTCCTGCCAGGAGATCAGCTTTTAGACTCCGTTTTGTTTCGTAAAAAAGATATGGTTGCCATGTTTAATGATCCTGAAGAAAGTTTGTTGTTCGAGAATACTTTGGACTGTGATTTGCAGAAGTATGATTCTGAAATAAACAATATGCCAGATATAGTAACAGAGTTTCCTTTACTTGAGAGATCCATAGTTGATGTCCCGAGTTTTTGTCTGACTGATGACCCTCTTGAGTTATCTGCTGAACCTAAATATGATGAGTATAGTGATGATTATTACATCGTTTCTATAGAACAACTTGCTGCATATTTTTCATGGAGGGATGGTGGTTTTTAGACAAGATTGTGCCATGATTTTGGAGATGCCATTGCAGATGATCTTGAAGGGTGCTCAGATATTCTCTTCGAGAATGACCCTGATCATTATAAATCAGAACATAGAGTAGTCCTGGATGTTTTAAAACCTCAGGACCATATATTTTTCCACGATCCTTTTGTTGATCTTTTAGATTCATTTAATGGAGGAGTATGCTATGTCATGGATATTTTGTCACAAGAATCGATGAAAAGTTTGAAAGTTCATGATCAACAACAGGTCAGATGTGAGTTGTCAGTTTCCTTTTTCAGCCTGCTCAAAGAAAGTGTGATCAAATTTCTAATAAGTAGACAGTTATTGGATTGGCTTCATGGGCAGTTTCGTATCATTTGATTTAGTGGGAATTTTTCAGTAGTTAGAGTAGGTGATGTATATAAATAAGCTTGACTTTGAGCATTAGATTACAACGGTGGTTTTCAATATGTTTTCAGTTCAGTTTTTAATCCAGTATGGTTTTGTTTTAAAGCATTACGACTCCATATCCCAATGAATGCATAAGAGGTTTTATGTTTCAGAAAGCTGCAAGTAAAGTGACATGCTTTAGAGTTTGATAAGGATGATTTCGGGTCGCCCAATGGATGAAGGCTCCTGGTCTACTGTTCTTGGTGCTTTACAGAAAAGAACCATCCATAGATGGAGCCTATGTTGGAAAAAATATTGAAATTTTGGCTTTTGGTAGCTTAGGAGGAAAAAATTTATAGTGTTTAGCTATCAAAAGTGCAGACTTTCGGTCGCTTAAGTCTCAGGTTTCATATGCCATTAGCTGTCGAAAGTGTATCGGCCGAGACCAAGCATTCAAGCGCCATGCATCAAGCCACATGGAGGAAGAGCTCATGAGTAGGCACGAAGGAAATTGCAATAAATGACATAAAATCACTATAATAAGGTTTTACATAAATGCCACGTCACCATTTCGAGGTTTCGGCCATCGGAGGTTTGGCCGACGTAAAGATTTTAACCACTGCTTTGTTTCTCAAAACTCGAAATCCCAAAATTGGGGTTTTGAGACTTTCGGTGGCTTATGACGCTTTGAAATCGCACTATTAGCCACTGAAATCCAGGACTTTCGGTAGCTAAGATACCCTTGTTTTCGGCCTGATAGCCACCGAAATGACTGATTTTTTTCAGTGGATAAACTACCCCAACAAAAATCAGTTTTCTCAGCCATGGAGAGGTTTTTTTGTGCGCTCAAATAGTTGATTGACATACAAAGATCCTAAGGTTTCCATCGGTGCCTTCATATTTTTATTTGGAGTTTTGGAAGGTAGTCAAAAGTCCCTCGCAAGATGAGGTTCATTTTCAGAAATGTGGCGTTTTTACTGTGTTGAGTCATCCTTTTCAAATGATGATTCTGAGCGACTCAAATATCATTATGTGAAATGATCGTAGGTTTTTGTGCCTAACACATCATAGAACAATAACCTATCTCGGTTTTCCTGCAGGCATAAAAAATTTGGAGAATCGAATCCATCTCCGAGCCCTAATTTTCGGATCTCATATTTTCCTATTTTGACACATGTTTGTAAAATGTAGATCTGGGGAAAATGGAAATGGATATCAAGGAACTGAGAGAGGTTTTTCCTCAGAAACAACAGATGAACAAAAAACTCTTTCAGTTTATACACAGCTATCACGATTCGAGAGATACAGAACCATAACCGCAGCCCCCGTTTTCAGCAGTTTGGCCTATTTTCTATGGCAAAAACTTTCCAAAATTGACAGTAACTGTTGTTATCTTTTGGGTGGAAATTCGACCTCCCAGGGAGGATTTCGACCTCAATACCTACATGAAATACCTGTTCATTTCTAGAGGGATTTCTTTTGGAATTCGAATCATTTTTCAGTTATTCGAAAGGTGGATGCGCACTTCTTGAAGGATCACACCACGAGGAATAGGAACAAAATAAAGATGAAAGCTTTGAAAGTAAAGTGCTCCAGATGAAGAGATATAACCACTTTAAGTAACAATTCTACAACACATGAATGATAACTTGCATATGAATGTAAATTGAAAGATAGTGAGATCAGTGAACTTGCAAGTGTATAACTGTATTGCTTGGTGTTGTAGACTGAAAATTAAATTAAGTGATTAAGTGTGAGATTAATTTTAGCCCTATCTAGATGTCAACCCAAAACTCTCCTCCCCCTGTTACCAAGTTGTTGCTGGATGCTCAGGAAGTGAGGCAACGAGGCATACCCTAGCTTCATAGGTCAACCCTGAAAGGTCGAGTACTCCGGAAAATTTCCGTGGCTTTCCTCAAAACCCCAGTTTTTAAGTGGCGAAGATGGTGAGTTAAGGTGTCCTATTAAGTCTAATTAATGAATTTTAGATATATGAGATAAATATTGTGAACTTTGATTGAGTGCTTGTAGCTTGCTCAATAAAGTTGCCAAAGTATTGAAAATTGAAATACGTGAAGGCTTAAGCCCTTTAACAAAGAAGTTTCCAAATGAGTTCTTAAGTGTTATATTGCAAATGTGAAGTGTGAGAACTGAAAGTAACTTGTGGAATTGTAAAAGGTTGATTAAGCCCTTAAGATATCGATACTTGCATGCATGTACATAAGATGGAAAACTTAAGAAACAGTTGCTTGCATGTAAAGTAAAAGACAGAACTGAAAAGTTGATTAACCAATTAGCACATGCATGTGTGATGGGTGAAGCTTTAAGAATTTAAAGATTGCATGCAAGGTAAGATAAACTGAAAGAAAAAATCCACAGTGCCTCCAGGGGCTCTAAGCTATCATATGTTATGAGATCTACTCTGGATTATTTTAAGTTAGGCATGCATGTAGAAATCACAACTAATCTAGCTAAACTAAGAAAGAAAAATAAACGAAAGAGATCTAATCTAAAACTTACAAAAATAAGACGGAAAGGGAAGGAATGCAAGCCACTTGGTTACAACTCCTTTGGGCTTGATTTACAGTGATTTAGAGTATAGAAGGAAAGGAGAAATGTTTACCACAATGAGAGGAGTTGTTTGAGGGTGTGTTGTGCACAAAATTGGGTAGTATGCCTTCTTGTCCTGGCGAGAACCTGCAAAAATCAGCAAGCTATTGTTTGCTGATTTGAGCTGCAACACACTCAAAAGATGTTATGAAATTTCTGTTTTTAGGCAGAAATTTCGTGCATGTATAAACCAAAAAATTATAGTGTTTTAATTGACCTATCTAAGCCTATTAGCTACTAAAATCAGAAATGGAAGAGCATGGAAATAATCAAAAAATATTTTGGAGTGTAAACGAGAAGTAAGAGTAAATTCGTGCTTGGATCTATCCCAATAGCTTCCCCTTGAAGTAATCTGCAAGTCTTAAACAAAACGTGAGATGAATAGATGATGACTGCAAACACTAATAATATAAACTAATTTCTATCACTAGTAGATGCGAATCATATAAGCTAGCAATTATACAATCACTAAGCCTAGCCAAGTAAACTAATTTACCCAACAATCTATCTATAATCACAATAATATTTAAAACGAAAACAATTTCACCTCATAATCATGTAAAGAATCCAAACAAGTCTTGAGATATTTGAGTCCTCCAAAGCTATTTCCTTTTATTATCCAATGGGAAGAGGTTGTGGCAACTAATTGCCGCAAGCCCTTCAAGAACAACACCAGTGAAGAAATACGACAATAATGAGAGAGATAGAGAGAGTGGGATGGTGAGAAACTAGTAGCATAACAACGCAATAATGAAAGGTAAAGAATGAGGGAGTGAGAGGTCTCTTAAATAGCTTGAGAAGCTAAGGATACCCCTCTTGGATCTTCAACACTTGTCAAAGATCCAAGGGACAAGACAACTCAAGGACCAAAACGATCCAATGAGAGACTAAGCTTTTAGGGTGAGGGGAAATGGAAAAAGGATGAAGTGTTGAGGAGAAAGCAAGGAAAGGAGGGCGTACTTGGCAAGTGAGGGAGGCGTATGGGCTAAAGGGAGAATTTCCTTGCTTTGAAGGGAGATGTTTCCATCTCCACGTGAGACATTTCCAAAGATCTCAAGACTAAAGCGTGAGTTAAGAAGGGAATGTGAGGACGTGTGGGTAGAGTGTGTTGAACACACTCCCCATTGGCACGTGAGTGGGTAAGGTGAGGCCCCACGTTTTAGTCAAAGCAAAACCAAATCAAAACATGCAGTTTCCATATTTTAAAAGGGAAATGCGTGAGGTCCATGTGAAGGATACATGGGGTATGGGGTACGTGAGGTAAAGCGTAGGGAGAAGTGTGGTAGCCACTCTCAACAATGGCTCATGAGAGGTGGAGGAGAGGCGTATGTGGAGGATAAGGGACCCACGCCTTTTACAAAGGGAGAAGCTACGTGGGAGTGGGGGCGCATATCCATAATGGAATGCATGAGTTTAAGAAACATGCATGAGCTTACGTGAGGAAAATGTGAGAGGTAAGGAAGAGTGTGCTTGGCACACTCCTTAATGGGATGTGAATGGTTGATGAGGGACCCGTATTCCATTACAAAAGAATAAACCCCTTTTAACATGGGAAAGGAGTACGTAAGGTCAAAGGGGACATAACTTTAGGTAGGGAAATAATTAAAACTTAATTTTAATTAAAGGGGGTTTAAAAGGGGTAGGTAAAGGTTAGGGATAGTTTAGGGGTCCCTCTCATCATTAATGCCACACTGAATTCACCGTTTTTGGTCTATTTTTACAAAATTACATTTTCCCATGTTGTGGGTTTGGCAATTAAAACCGCCATTTTTCGAAAAACTGCTAAACTGGACAAACAACCTAGCAAAACTTGTCCGACTGAGTTGAAACTTGGTCCACGGGTTCAGGGGGTCTCATTAGCTTTCTTTTGAGTAAAAATACCCCTATCACAATTCCCTGGACCTAATTTTGACATTAAATACCTAGAATTAATTAATTAATTAATCAATTAATTAATTCGGAACCTTAAAAAAAACCTAGCTATACTTGACGGAATTCCGCGAAATTTCGTGTGCTGTCTTACATGGTCATTTACATTATTCCAAAACACTAGCTACTAGGAATAAATTCATTAGAACGCCTTTCACCACTTTGGAGGATTTATTGGGTGGGAGTGAAAAACTCAAGGGAGATTAACCTGGCTGGTTAGGCCACATTAACCTCCTGAGGATAAAAAACACTCAGCGAAAGTAACTCTCCTAATGAAGAAACCCTAAGGCAATTGACCTAACATGATCCATGTAGACTGATTACAATATTAACACATGCAGGGGTGCGGTAATCCCGCTTACAAAATTTGTGCTGGAGACATAAATTGCCTAGTAGAACCAAACTGTCTTCGACATACTAGCATCTGATGATGCATCACTTCATGGCACATGGAGTTAACCCTCTAGCTAAATAGGTGGTCAACAGTGTTGGCAAATTCAGTGGATAGAATGCAGTGATAGTTGTTGTCATTAATGGAAACAGTAGATACAGTAGGATAAGAAGGATAAAACCCTGTGGGGATTTGGAAGTAAAAGCTCAGGAGGAACAACCTTGAAGAAAACGCGCGCAGCAAGAGATTACAGAGGAAAAAGGAAGAAGAGTCAGTGACCGTTGGATCCCATCCAAATTTCCCAAAAGAACCAGGACCGTCAGATCTGTAGAAGCTGCGAGAGAAATAAATTCATCGGAGAATCGGGGATCGCGATTTCATAATGCAATGAACAATGACAACGAAAACCCCGAAATCGCGATATGCAATTTCGCGATTTAATCGCATCCATTAAATCAAGCAGGGATCTGGACCGTTCATTTGCATGGACACGTGACAGCCAGGAGACCTCATAGGCAATTCGAGGATCGGGATTTCATAATGCAAAGAACAATGACAATGAAAACCCCGAAATCGCGATATGCGA
>JASDQU010201494.1:1906-14176 GCA_032191745.1 Picea mariana | reverse complement strand
TTTTGAGTACCCATGTGGATTTGGAATGCCACATGGTAAGGCAAGCGAGGCTTTACATCCGTGACGTAAAACTTGATAAATTTCGAGCCATTGGGGTCTAGAGCTCCTAACACAGATAGCAAGGCATTCTTCTATGAAGGACACGTCCGGAGTACCTCCAAAGTCAACATCTCACAAGGGGTTTGACCCATATCCTCAACAATAGAGTAATTGTGGGCGGCTCTAAAATTTGGATTGTGGATAGAGTGCTTGAGTACTCCTTTTGGAATGCGAGGCAGTGGCTCTGGTTTTTTGATCTGTAAAGTCATCTCTGGAGGAGGATATTCTAGACCAGGTATAGCATATGAAGAACTATAATCGTGGCATCGGGTGGCTACATTAACCTGATAATCGACCATATTGATACACAAATGGTAACCGTCTTGCGATGACGGGTTTTGACTCCCACCAGCTACATTTTCAGCATTTGAGGAGATCAAGGCCATGTGTTGGTTATGTGGGAAAGGATTCATCAACATGGTGAGCGATAGATATAAGAGCCTCGTAGCCTCTGCAAGTTTGGGGCATAAATGAGTAAGGTGATCATCTGTACAATGCTTATAGGAAAATTTCACCTTACACCTTTCTTTCTTGCCCTCTCCGGCATTATTATTCGTCTTCTCATTATTACCATTGTCCTTGGGTTTATTATTATTTTTCCCAACCTTATGATTATTATTACGTCCTTTCTTCTTATTCTCACCTAGTTGTTGGTTACCATTTGGATCGGTCGACGATTGCACATAATTTACATTCACCGACTGAGTGGGATTGGAAGACACAGATGAAGTTGGCCCTCCTGTAGAGTGGTTTAGAGACAACTCTTTCAAATGGCTTGTCACCGAGTCTGCGAACTTCACATTGGTGAAGCCTACAATGCCATCAGCATGAGGTCCAATATTTTGTCTAGGGTCATAGGTTGACCTCAGTACATCCAAAAGAATGTGGTATAATACCCCAGACTGAGCGTGTATAAGATCTAACTGTTGGGCTTTGAATATTGCTTCTTCCTCAGTTGTAACCCCACATGTAGCAACATCCTTAGAGATAGGAGGCTGAAAAGGATTAAGGAGCCATTCTAAAAGGAAGGTTGGGGGTATGAAGTTCTTAATCAACCTCTTTTGTCTATGCCACTCCTGGATTTGATTTGAGATATGAGTGGTTATGTCATGGTGTAAAGTCGACAAAAGTTCTAGGCCAGCATCATAACAAACCGGTAATTGGAAGTGGTTAAGGAAGATTAACACCATATAAATAAAGGTCCCATATGCCCCCCTAGGTAGCTTGATACACCATTTCACAACGACCCTAATGAGGGTGCATTGAAATAATTTTATCTAAATGGAATCTTCGTTAAGGGAATTCGAAGAGCACCATAGGTGAAAGGTGGTAACGTGATCACCAGGATCCTCGCCATTCTTACCTTCGAATTTTGGAATGTCTAAAGGAAGCTTGGTGGGGACGAGGGGCATGTATAATCATGACTAAAAAGGTCGTTCATCAAATTAGACAAGTCTGGAAGATTAAGCATGGCCAGAAAAGGGAGACGGGGTTGCAGCATCTAGCCCCAAGTTCCCTGGAAAGATTATGTTTGAGAAACTGCAGCGCATCCAGGGTTCTGGTAAGCACCATGGCTCTGTCCAGGATTGTAAGACCCTCCTCTAGGATAATTCATAAGAGTTTGGTTGGGAATCATTCTAGTAGGAATATTTTGATTAGGGTTATAAAATTTACCCCCATCTGAAGTGGCTCTTGGTTGGGGGTTTCCCAAGGTGTGAAACTGACCTCCTCGGGGTGTGAATCTAGAGGATAGAGGTGGATTCGTCATGCCAAATGTATTTTTCAGAATCAGCATTGAGTAGGTGAGGGTATAGGATGTAACTTGAGCATAATCTTGTCCACCAGGTTGGTTGCTCCACCCATAAGCAAGAGGATTAGACCTAGGGTTAAAAGAGGGAATTCCTCCCATATTAGGAGTTGTTTGAGGGATTTGAGAACCACCAAATGAAAATGGATTATAAGGAGGGGTTGTGCACCCAATTCTAATGTTAGCATTGGGGCCAACAGCTAGGATGGAGTTTGAAAACTATGAAGTAAAATTCAGCATACCATAGGAAAAAKGATTAGAGGACATAGGGATGGAATAAACATTATAGCTCGGTGAGTGACCAAGAGACGCAAATGGGTTCAAGGCAAGAGATTGAGCATTCACTCTAGGACGAGTAGTAGTAATGATAGGTGCCTCTGGTACTACAACCATTRTGGTTGTAGGAGTCGAAGGGGTGCCATTAACTATAGTAGGTGTGGGAGTCGAAGGGCTCCCAGTACTTTGATGACTCATTTTAGTACTCATCCTTGTAGAATCACAAGTCTGAAAAGTGGAGGTGTGTGTACCATGTCTAATAACTCTACGCCTTTTAGAAGGCAAATACTCGAAATCCAGTGGTAACTGTAACAAGAGAYAGGACCGRCGGGGATGTTGGTTCGTCTCCATGATGACTTAAGACTCAAAATAMAAAAAATAAATCCTAAGGCCGACTAGTAATCAAATATCACACCAAAAATAATCAAACGAACAAAATGCACACAAATGGGGTGAAGTGGATGAAAGGGGCCTCCCTCCCTAAAGAAGGTATGTCTCTCTCAAGAGGGACCTGAGACTCCCTACTAAAGATCAGAGGTAATAGAATCAGTTATAAGGGCCCTCGTGGGATTAACAAACAGTCGGTCAGATCCCCCCGGAGAGGTAATCCTCCATAAAGGATGTGTGTTGCCCGACCCTTATCTGACCCAGGGTACCTGCAGAATAACCCCTGAAAGTAACCTATGTGGCACCTAAGTCAAGCAACTAAGCAACCAATGTATAACCGATGCACAGGCGAGCACTCGTAAGTTAGGTCCACCGTATGGGCAAGGTATCAAAGCTAGAGACCTTGAAAGTACCACCTCTCACGAAGGTAAGGGCACTAGCAAGATCCCTAGATACGAAGAGATCCCCAGAAATATCTCTGATGCTAAGAAGTTATTGCGGGGATATCCCTTCAACCAACCTCGCACGACCTCGTAATTAACTCTAGTGTAAGCAGAGCCTCTTAATATTACCGATTATATAATGGATTTCTCCACTCCCTTAGTCATACACATATGTTAATTTAATAGCCTTGGAGAAGTTTACTCACAAAATCCTATTCTAAGGCACTAAATCCTAAGCTAGTTTGTGTACCCTAGAAAATAAAATCATGACTAATCAATTTTAAATTATAGCGTTAATTTTAATGTTCGTTCCTACTCAAAAAAGGTATGGTAGTGAAACTCATGATGTTATGACTCGGCAAGTAAAGTAAATATGAACTCAATGCAAAGTCCTAACTTCAATTTTCAATGAATGATATGCTTCTTAAAACAATGCAATTTTCAATTTCAACTCTACAATTCTAAAATAAAAATGCAATATTTCTTTACATGCACTAAGCTAAATGACAAAGACCCAAAATATCAAAATGTCAATCAATGCAAAATGCCTAATATTTTTGTATTTTCAATATAAGAAAAATGAAAATGCATGGACTGAACAATAGCTTGATATATAAAGACTCTACTATGTATAAAAAGAGACAACTCAAGTAGGATACCAAGGAGAAAAACACCCATCCTAATGTGCAAGGACAATCAAAATGRGAAGATGRTGAGAAAGACTCCACCAAAAAATTCAACCAAATATAGGTTTCTTGTCATCCCACAGACACTTAACAATCACTACAGAGACCCAAGAAGACTCAGCAATCATCAAAACCTACCCARCAACCACCAAACCCAGCAAACAAGGAAAAGAGGTTGATGTACATGACTATTCAAGGAAACAACGYGTATGTACATAGCTTGCAGAAGGACAACAYGCGTATATACACAATTGTCAAGAAAAAACCCCCGTATATCTTTTAAAAACAAAGGTAGGAAAAGGAGAAGGATGAAAGACTCAGACCCAGAGTGAACAGAGGCTATCAAGCAATGATATGATAAGAAACACAATAGGAACGAGAGCAATCTAAGGAGAAAAACACTCCAAACCCTAAGAAAGAAGATTCAATCCCCAATATGGTCGCCAATTTTGTTATGAGGAAACTCTCTCTATGGTTAGGGTAAAACAAAACAAATGGAAATGACTACAGAAATCAACTCTATTCTCAAGTATGCTATATAAACAAATATGCTAGCAAGACAAGATAAATGCCTACCTGGTCTAGACGTTCGATGAAGTCCATCGTTGAGCACTTGACCTAAAGAAATATACCTACAACTAGTCCTCAACAACCCAGCAAAGCAATCATATGGTGATAATATATGATGTTAGCACATTCAATATCATAATCCATTAATATACATAACAAATACACCTATGGAATAATAATTCAAATATTTGCAAGATATCATTTGGACAGGAAAAGAGTATTTCTATTAATATATGATCAACAGAAATGAAAAAGTTACAGACCTCCATTTTGGCATGGTTTGGAACCAAGAAAATAAGGTCCTTCCAACTGGGCCTCCACCACTTCAATCCTCCACCAAAGGCAATCTCATAGAAGAGAGACAATGAAGTTCTCAATCAACAATGGAAGAGCTTGGGGGTTGAACATTCTGTTCAGACTTAAAGGACAAAGGGATGCAGACCCAGTATGAATTGAATAATTTCTCCAAAGTAATTTTTCTCTCAAAGTTGAATTCTTTCTCCTCTTTTCCATAGCTCGGAATTGGCCCATTTATATCCTTCAAATGGAACTGAAGGGCCGAGTCGGAACATTTCCAGTATATGGAAGGCCAAGGATCATTGATCTCTTCTTGTGACATGGAAACCCGACACCATTTTTCATTTTTTGGGTACAAATCCCGATGTACATGGGTTGTAGTGTTGCAACTTGCATATACGCATGTTGTATAGTAGGCAAGGTGCGTATATGTGGAAAAAATGTATTTCTAGCTTTGGGATTTGTAAAAAGGGATGAAAAGTCTACATATGGAAATGGAAAAAGGCCTTTTGTGCAAGATCTCATAGGATGAGGAAAATCTTGTTATAAAAAAATACCACTTTGTCTATTAGGTTATCCCAACTTATTGGATTATTTCATTTTCTTCCATATCGAGCTTCAAATGGGATCATCTTTAATGAATCTTGATACCCATTATTGTAGGAAAACTCAACCAAATGTAAATAATCTTCCCAATTAGTTGGCTTATCCAACACATTCATTATTAACATGTCTTCAATCACTTGGTTTACTCTCTCTATATTCCCATCTAACTATGGATGGTATGTTGTACTAAAATTCATATTTGTACCAAATCCCTTCAACAATCCTCTCCAAAAGTTTGAAGTAAACATTGGATGCCTTAGGTATTCCATGAAACCTAGCAATTTACTTCATGAAGTTTCTACAATAGTAGTTCCTTTATGAGTCATATTTACTAGAATAATATGATCAACCTTTTTCAATTTATCTAGCACTACCATTATTGAATCATGTTCCCTTGTTTTCCTGGGAAATTTAGTGATAAAATCAATGGTTTCTACTTCCCATTTCCACTCTGGGATTGGCAATGGATGTAGAAAACCTATTGTGTGTCTATGCTCAACCTTCACTCTTTGACCTTCCATGAACCTATCAAGGTAATCAAAAAAATTCTTCTTCATTCATGGCCAAATGTATTGGCTTCTTATCATTGCAATTGTCTTTTGGTAACCAGGATGTGTGGAATATGCTACATTATTCATTTCTTTTAACACCAACTTCCTTAGTTCTCTATAATTTGGAACATAAAGTCTATTTTTATGCATAATTACTCCATCTTCTTTCATCTATACTCTTTAAAAAAAAAAATTACATTGTCTTGTTGTAATCTTTCTTTCACCTGTAGGTAATTTTGGTTTGTACTAGAAGCATCTAAAATTCTACTCTTTAAATATGAACTATGCACACTAATGGATGTGACATGCATTGTGTACCCTTCTGTTGAGTGCATATTAACCTTTATATTTCTTTTCATTTGATATGTTTGATTTCAAAATCATGCTCATTTAAAAGTTATATCGATGTTTTTTGTGTAGAATTTAAAGTTTGTTGTTCAAATAGATATTTCATACCACTGTAGTATGTCCTCAATTCAATTTTTTTTCCCTTTAAACAATGCCTCCACATCTTCAATGTATGATCTATTGTAGCAAGTTCCAAATCATGTGTGGTATAATTTCTCTCATGTTCTTTGAGCGTTCTGGACTCATAACAAATGACATGTCCATTCTGAGTGAGGACTCCATTCTGAGTGAGGAATCCAACATGTCCTTGTTTGCATGCATATGTGCATACCACAAAATTTTCATTTGTATAAACAATCTTCAAAATAGGTGCACTAGTAAGTAACTTTTTCAATAAATTAAAATTGGCTTCACACTCTGTTGTCCATTCAAACTTAATTCCCTTATTTTGTAAATAAGTGGTGGGATGAGCAATCTTGGAGAAACCTGCTATAAACCTCCTATTATATTTGGATAGCCCCATAAAATATCTGACTTATGAAACATTATTTTGTGCTATCCATCCCATAATGGATTCAATATTCTATGGATCTACTATTATACCTTCTTTTGAAATGATGTGCCCCAAATAATGGATCTGGTCTTGGTAAAAAGAGCACTTTATTAGCTTGGCATAAATTCGATGCTCCTTTAGTACTTGCAATACCAATATCAAATGATGTTCATGTTCTTCTTCCGACTTGGAATGAATAAGTATGTCATGTAAGAACATAATGACCAAATTATCCTGATAGTTCTGAATATGTCATTCATCAAGCACATAAAGATAGTTGGTGCATTGGTTAGTTCAAATGACACCACTACAAATTCATAATGTCCATGCCTAGTTATAAAAGTTGTCCTACTAAAGTCTTCTTCCTTGATTCTCACCTGGTGATATCTTGATCTCAAGTCTATCTTTGAAAATATATGTGCTCCTCCTAGTTGATCAAATAGGTCATCAATTCTTGGTAGAGGGTATTTGTTCTTCACATTGGATTTATTCAACTATATAAAGTCAATACATAACCTCAATGTTCCATCTTCATTTTTCACAAATAGTATTGGTGCTCCCCAAGGTGAAACACTTGGGCATATGTACCATTTCTTCAACTATTCTTCTAGTTTCATTTGAAATTATTTTAATTATGGTGTACTCATTTTGTAAGGATTACTTGATATTAGGGAAGCTCTAGGTACCAAATCAATAGAGAAATATATATCCCTCTCTGGAAACAATCCTGATATTTCTTTGGATATATCCTCAAACTCTTAAAGTACTAAAAAATATTCAAGACTTGGATCGTTGGTTTGGTTTGGATCCTCCACATGAGCTGCATACAATTGACATCCTTGCCTAAAACATCTCTTCAGTTGTAATGTTGAAATCTCCCTTATAGAAATGGGTCTTGGAATTCCTTGTACCATGCTCTGCATTCCTTCTTCATCAAGACATGTAAATGTCTTATTATGGAAATCTAGGATAGCATGATTCTTTTCCAACCAATCCATTCCAATTAGGATATCATAAGATCCTAATGGTATGATATTCATATCAACATTTTTATTTAATCCATTCATATATATTGGACAACCTTTGACAAAATCATTGATTCTTCTTTTGGTTCTAGTGTCTAGCTAAACCAACCATGATGTTTCAAGTTTTCTTTTCATTAAATGAAATTTGTCTTTTACTTTATGATCAATGTAGCTATGGATTTCTCCTTAATCAATTAAAATAGCAATAGGATGATTTATAATCTTAATTCAAGATCAATTAAGCTATAGGACTTTGTTTTCCTTGATTTTTTGAAGATCATTGATACCTGGATCAAAATTCTGAGCCTTCAAATATATTCACTTCTGAATTATCTCTCTGATGACTATACTTATGTCTTCACGTGATTTAAGGGATGAAAGCTATGACTTTCCAAAATCAACAATTTCACTCCTTTCTACACTGGTACAATAAATCTCATAGGCTAACTTATACCCCTTGTAAAAGAAAATATGCAAAGAACCAAGAAAACGTTTATATCGGGCACATATAGGATTCATGATTGTGAAAAAACAACAAATTTTATATTTGGAACCATATACTCCCATCAAATTTTGTATAAATTTGGAATTGACGAATTCACACTTTTACATATTCTGCATACTTGGAATTTTTAGTAGAAAATGGTTATCTCCCAAATGGAGAAAAACTGGCAAAAACTCCCTTGAGTAGATAAAATGTTGAGTAAATAAAATTTTCCATATTGGTGATTTGGGGTCCCTTTTACTCCTCTGAAGATTTCAAAAATCCCCAAAAAGTACCCAAGAATATTGGATTTTTCCCTATTTCAGCATCCTCATTAAAAACCCCTTGGAATATGGCCAATTCCTTCATTACGTATTTTCAGGTCTTCTTTCTTGACATCCTATAATTTTTTTCATAAAAAAATAGAGGCTTTGTCAAAGACTATGAGCCTCATCTTCAAAAATCATTAATTTGTGTTTTTCAAAAAATTGAAGTAGAATTAACCAATGTCCATCGTTGTCATTATTTTATCCCTCGTCATTGTGGAAATACCCTTAAATATTTGAGTTGAATTTCTCTTGATATGGCCAAAACAAGTTTTTGGCTCCAAACCTTTTTTTATAAACTTTTATATTTTTGTCCTTTTATTTCCTCCTCTTTCTCCTCCTCTTCTCTCTCCTTTGTTCTTTACTTATTTCTTCCCTTCTCTCTTTCCTTTCTTCTTTTCCTCTTTCTTCCCTTATCTCCTCCCTTTCTTCTTTTCTTCTCTCTTACCTTACACTTCAATATATAAATAAAATAAAATAAAATATTATTACATATGGGACCCCACCCATACCAAATGCCACATGGCACCCAATCCAATCATGGACGAGACATGGGTCCCAACTCTACTAATGTTCCTCCACCTGGAACCCTTCCACTGGCTGTGGTAATGGTGGGTCCCATCCTGCACGCTTTTCCATCAGTTGTGTAACATTATTGCATGTTAGATCGGACGGTGGGGTATGATCATAGATCAATGGTTGTGGTTGATTTGGGAGTTTTAAGAGAATGGGAGGTTAACAAAGAAAAAAAATCCAATACCACCATACCACCTAGGGTATACATGGTAGCTCCACGTTCATTTCATAGGATTTTGTAACTTCTCAAAACCACACAATAAAGATCTGATACCACTAATGGTATCATAACTCGCCACCATATCCTAACACCCCACCATGGTGGTTTTCCATCATGGACCTACTATGTCACCCAAAATGTGGTTGCCATGTCATCGTTGACGTCATTGTATGGAAAAATTCCAATTTTTCCAAAACTACCAAAAATTCCTCATTTCAATAAAATGTTCTTCGACTGCCCAAACACCCTTCGGCTCAACCTCTATGAAAATAATCATTTTCCAAATAATGTGTCATACCCTACGACACAAGTGCTACAACCTTTCTCTGATACCAATCTATGATGTACCCCACTACCCGAGTACCTCAAAAATTCACCTTCTAGGGAAAATTATGAATTTCAGATACCGACTAATAACTAATTCAAGAAGCATGATACATTTTTATGAATTAATCAAGAAACATGCATAACTATAATACAATGGTTTATCATGTCATGCACAACATCAACAACAAACACATATATTGTAAACACAATACAAAGTTAATAAATACACAACAGAATTATAATTATACAAAGAAACACATAACAAATAACTTATCTTTAAGACAATAGCTTCACCAATTGGTTGTAGATGTTGGACGTTCCACCCAACCTTAGGCTCTATTGCACATAAACTCTCTACAACAACCCACCCCCAAGACAAGGCTATGAATCGAAAAGGACAAGTTCTAGGTCGACTCTAATACAAACACCAATAATATATTAACTCTCATAGTTCCCTCAACCACACAACAAATCCCAGTTTTCCATCTCGTTTTCCCCTTTTAGCTTGCACAACCCAAATAAATCAACCCCCTTCTCTCCAATGTAGTCCCTCATGTTGTTTCACTTCTTTTCTAGGGCTCCAGTGCTATTGGTTAGGAAATATCAATGTTGGAAACTCCAAGGATTCTCAACTGTGGGAAGTTCTTTCACAACTTCCATCATTCTCATGCACATAGGCATCAATTTCTTGTTGGAATAACCAATAGATACTTACATCCAACTAGTAATGGATTTATACTCCCAACAATTCATTTTCCATGTGCAAAAACCAAGAACAAGAGTGAGAAAGAATGAATGAGGAATGGAGTGAGTAACAATGATTGAGGAACAATTGAGGAACCTCCAAACAACAAAAAACATGGTTTATATAATCACATGCAATAATGCACCATGTGGCCTCCCCAAGAAGCTCATGTAACCACTTTTCCCAACTAATTCCAATATGGGTGAATAAAATATAATAAAAAGGCTTAGCCCCTTTATCCCCCTCTCTCATGGAATCCTATCCCCCTATAACTTTTCCCTTGTCCATCTTGTAGCCAACGATGCATTTTTATTATTAATATTCAAATTATTACATTGCTAGGCTCTCCGACCTTTCAACTTTGGAATCACTTCGACCTTTCATCAAATATACACAAATACATTATTAATATGGGGACTAAAAAGTATGGTATTACATTATTGGACTCTTTATCCATAACATTCAACATGTCCAACCTAACTATCCTAGTGAAATCAAACATTTTTTGCTTAATTAATTCCATTTGCTCACTAGTGATAGTATAAGTTTCCTAAGGTATGGTATAGATAAGATCCAAATCTTCAACCAAATTCATATGCTCATAAAAAATATGATCTTCATTCTAATCATACACTTGGTTTAGAGTGAAATCTCATTCTCTATGTGCCTAATTGCATGGAAAGAACCAAGGGATTAATTCTTGGTTAACCATATAAGAAGGGCCAAGGGTATTAGGGACTCTTTGCTCAGGAGGAGGTATGTTTCTATTCCACCCCATGTTTCCTCTAGGTTGATGATTGTTATTATATTTTGATCTAGGAGGAACATTTTGAGGTTCATCCCTTTCCCTTTACAAGATGGTTATACTATTTAGGAGAGTGGATTGGGTTTGCACAATTTCAGTTGTCACTTGATCAAGATTTTAATTTATAGCCATTATAGGATCTTGAGAAGGATCAACATTATTCATTTCCCTATTTTTGGTCTTATCCTTAGCATAAAATTCATTAAAGGGTTCTACCTTAGAATCCTACATATTTTTTTCAATTTAACTAGCCCATTCTTGAGCTTCATCAAGGGTCTTTGGGAACTTGTCTCTTAGCATAAAACTAGATTTCCCATCAAAGGAATTGGTATATTGTAAAAGGATGGAACCATATCTTGGCTTCAGATCATTATGGATTCATTATACTAATTTTCCAAACCTTTGATCAAATTCCCTTATAGTTTTTTTATTCTTCTTTTTAATCTCTTGGAGTTTGGTTAGCATTAATCTACCATATCTTTTTACTTCCCATGTTTTGAAAAAGGTGTCATGGAAGGCTTGCCAAGAATTAATTATCTTTTGAGGAAGATTATTATACCATTATTTTTCATTATCTTCGAAAGATATAGAAAAGATTTTCATGACTACAACCTCCTGTTCACATTTGGGATGGGATGATGTTCAAAAACACCATAAAATGAGGACAAATGCTCTTTAGTAGTAATGAAATTGTTTCCAAAAACTTAGGTAACCACTTACCAAATCTATCAGGAATATTATAAGGGTAACCTTTAATTTTTGATAAGTCTATGGCCTTGTAGGTATGGTATCCCATGGCTACAAATCCATTGGATTTACTCTTAGAGGATTATACAAAAGCATCCTTATTATAGGAGAATTTGGAGGAACTCTTCTTTTATAGACCTTTGGGGGATCAATTTATCTATAGAAAGGTCTTTGGTTGGAACTCCAATTCTTTGGTTCTCTTGTTATGGAGTCTCCAAATGAACATGTTGGGTCAGGATTTGGTGTATACTCATAAAAACAAGTTGAATCATAGACTTTGGATTTCCAAGGAGAAGGACTCAATTATCCCTAGAAATGGTGCCAAAATTGTATCACACAATCTTTCACCTTATTGCAAATCCTTCATAATGTACAAACATGAGTGTAACATT
>JASDQU010201492.1:2829-19110 GCA_032191745.1 Picea mariana | reverse complement strand
TTTTATATAAGTATATGCATATATAATTATAAATTAATTTTTATTATAAATATTATTTTTATGAATTTATTAAACAATATTTTCAAAAATATTTATTAAACTATATATCATATATATATATCATGAAGAGATGAGTATTTTTTTAAAATAATTTTAATAATAAAAATAAATGTTAATTTAAAAAAAAAATTAATTAATTACAAAATTCATATTAATATTAATCATTATAATTTTATTTTTAAATGGAAAAAAAAAAAAAATCAAATATGTACATTAATAATCAGAATAATCTTTATAATAAATCTATTGTTTTTTAAATACTAACTTTTCATAGTTGATAAGATGATTGAATTTTTTTTATAAAGCAGCATAAAAGTGTTTAAAGGAAATATAAAACTCTAAATTTAATAAAAAATGTATACACATTAATCTATTTATTAAACAATATTTTGAAAATTAATAAAAAATATACACAAATTAATCTATCAAAAAATTTGATTGAAAATAAATAAATTAAAAAGATATCATATTAACTGAAAAATTAATTAAAAAGATAAAATAAGATATAACAGCTTCAAAGAAGCTTGTAATTATTATAGTTTTGAAATAGAGAACAAAACCCAAAGAGACATAAGATATAACAGCTTCAAACATAAGATATAACAGCTTCAAAGGAGCTTGTAATTATTATAGTTTTGAAATAGAGAACAAAACCCAAAGAGGAGAAGGATCCTAACGTTCGCAGCACATTGAATCGTGACAATTGTTAGGTAACAAACAATATTCCGTGGTATCACAGTATTGGCAGTTTAGAACGATTCGACAATTCGGGTCGACGGTATACATTTCTCCTGAAGAAGTCGCCTCTGCGATTTGATAAATTCTACAAATAAGAAAACATAATTTATTAATAATAATCATAAAATTAAAAAATAAAAATAAAAAATAAGCATGCATAGAGAAATGAATTAGGTAAACTAATCAATCCCTATTATTTCCAGTAATATCAGTTGTGCCAGTGGGGACATCATATGCCATTGCAATATTGGTGATTAACAGGGACATGAAAACCACCAAAATCAAATGCTTGAGTTTTTGGATTTCCGCCATTCTTTTTTCAACCGTTTCACTTTCAATCTTAAAATTAATGGGGTAAAGAATATAATGTGGACGCTCTGTACTTATAGGAGACGGGAGAGAATACACAATTGAAATATTTCCGTTCTTTTCTCAGTTATACCAATTGAATCATCTGCTTGTTCATTATTGCAGAGGATAAAGCTGAAAATTACAGAATAGTAATTGCAGATTTCTGAAAATACTAATACAGAATTAGTAATTGCAGATTTCTAAGAATAGTAGTACAGAATTTAGTAATTGCAGATTTATAATACAGAATTAGTAATTGCAGATTTCTAAGAATAGTAGTACAGAATTTAGTAATTGCAGATTTCTTGCAGATTTATGANGTAATACATAATTGGTAATTGCAGATTTCTAAGAATAGTAGTATAAAATTTAGTAATTGCAGATTTTTTGAAGATTTATGAGAGTAGTAGTACAGAATTTAGTAATTGTAGATAATAGTAATACATAATTAGTAATTGCAGATTTCTAAGAATAGTAGTACAGAATTTAGTAATTGTAGATTTCTTGCAGATTTATGAGAATAGTAATACAGAATTAGTAATTGCAGATTTCTGAGAATAGTAGTATAGAATTTAGTAATTGCAGATTTCTTGCAGATTTATGAGAATAGTAGTACAGAATTTAGTAATTGCAGATTTCTGATAATTGCAGATTTCTGATAATAGTAATACATAATTAGTAGTTGCAGATTTCTAAGAATAGTAGTACAGAATTTAGTAATTGCAGATTTTTTTATTCATGTTCAGAAGATTTTAGCTGGCCATAATTGCGCTAAAAGAAAATAAGAAAACCATAATTTAGTAAACCATTGAACATGCAGATAAAGAAGAGAGCGCCCATGTGACCTGCACTCCCTGCTCAGTGAAACCTGATTTAACCGCATAGCCATCTGACAAAATTGTCTAGTTGGATGGACACAAGCAAAGAGAGGCGATGGAATATTTAAATGCGAATTCCACAAATGTTTTTGTCAGGCATGGTGTGGCCGAAAATTCCATTAAATTTGAAATTAAAAAGTTCTCAAGTTTGAGAGTATGAACATGCGAGGAGTAGACGAAGGAGTTTCTCTTCATGAGAAGCCATTCTCTCCAGAAACAGGCCTGGAAAAGTTCCTTCTTCTTCACGGCATTCCCTCTAGAAACAGGCCTTGAAGTATTTTGATATAGTATTACATTTTAATCAGAAGCAAGCATTGCATACAGATTATAACCTCACAATATTTTAACTGTTTGTATATTGGAATGTGTTATAATTTTTATACTTTTCAAACCATATGAGATCATTAAAGATGACATAATCAACCTTCTCGAGTCAATGACGATGGGCAACCGAGCGGGCCACAAACTTCATTTTCTCATAATGAACCATATGAGAAAATGAAGTTTGTTCTAAAAAAAGGGCGACACTGAGGTCAGTTGTTGCATAGAGAAGAAATCCCCGGACGTTAAGCGGAGAATTCTTGGCTAGAAGATTTTGAAAAACTGACCAAGTAGAAAATCCAGTTGGTGTTGTCAATAAACATATGGAAAAATCAGGTGAAGAGCATGGAAATGGATGGGTCAATATCTTAGAAGAAAAGATGCACAAGAATCACCTACAGTGGTTCTAGTGATTTAGTATGTGGTTATGATTTAGGATATTTGGACACGAGGAGACCTACCTCAGGTTATGTTTTGCAAGAATGCAAGGATCTATTGAGTAAGTTTGGACAAGTATGGGATAAGGTTTTATGTGGTACTCAAGGAATTGTGCATTTGACTAACAGTCCAACTTATCAAAATCGGACAATGCATCATTTTGTAAGATAGGTTAGGGATGGAGGGGGAGTGGTCCATATTGGAGCAAATTGTGCAAATATGTTCACAGAAGCAGTGTTGCTAGAGAAGGCACAAATCTGCAATGGTGTTTGGCTTATCTTGGATTGCAAAAGAGGTGATGAATGGCCTTGGGAAAGGTGTTAGGTAAATTATTGTCAAGGTGGAGATTTTTAAAATGTGACAACAATCAATTAAATGAAAATGTAAAAATAAAATTTACTTTTGTAAATATTTTGGGATTTTGGGGAGGCTAATAGGTAAGCCTAATTGTAATCCTATCTTGAATAATAATAATTTAGTCTTTCGCTTCTTACAGTTTTCAACTTGTACTCAGATTAGATTTAAATTTTAAAATATTTGTCACCCTAACAACTTTCCTAACCTTTTAACTCAACAAAATTATGGTGATCTTGAAAAAATTTAGGTAAGGATTTTTTAGCACACAAACAAAATTTTAAAGAAATGTGAGTAATCCGCGACCCTTTTAAGGTCCCATAGACCAATTTTATCTTATTAAACATTAATCATTATCATCTTTATAAAAATAAATATATTTATATTAGTTATATTTTTATATTCAAAAAATATTAATAGAAAACAAAAATTCAAAAAAAAAATTATTGTCATATATGTGTGTGGAGTGCTGTAAAATCTATTTAAATGAAAATATTTTTTAAATTGAAAATAACTAGAGAATTTTTTATACCTCAAAGGATTTAATTCCTATGAGTACATGATAAATATAAATCCAATCCTTTGATTACATGATAAATATAAAGTTTAAGACAAATATTTTCATAATATAATTTAATAATTTAAAATGGAATGATAATATTTCAAATATTTATTATATTGTACATTAGAAATAATAATTAAAAAAAAACTAATTATTTTATTATATCAATTATTTAATAATAATAATAAAATCTAATTATTTTATTATATTAATTATTTAATAATATCAGTAAAAAATTTAGAAAGTAATATTTAATACTAATTAAAAGATTATTTTTTTTGTTATTTTCTATATATTTTAAAAAGAAACACATGAAAAAGTGCATTAATCTCTTGTACCTACTTGTATAATTAATTTATATAATTAACTGTTCTATTATAAAAATAAATGTATTTATATTAATTATTATTTTGATTTATTAATAAATAATGATATGTATGATTTCAAGATTCAAATAAACATGTTATCAAATTTCTTAACTATTAGCCAATTTCTAGAATTTCATTTAGTAAAAACATAATAAACTGTTTATTAAAAAAATTAATAAAATGTTAAATCAAAAGAGATTCTAACTTCTATGCTATGTTGGAGAGAAAAGTTCCCTACATCACGTTGATGCAGCTTAAGGCCATTTGATTTCACTGATCTACCCAACAAAGTGTATCTATGTGCGGCACCAAATATTGAGTTTGCTATAAAAGTATTCTCTGTCCTCCCTAGAAACCAGAACCATACCAACAAAACCTCCATGCCCAACAAAATGAATGTGCGCATGTGCGGTGAACAAATTATCACATGAAAAATGTGTCCCCTACCCTCAGCCGAAGCAGCCGTTTTGCGCCCAGTTCAGTATTGTTATGGGACAACGATTTGGTAAACAAGTTCCTTCAGCTGCACGAAAATTGACATTCCTCATGGTTTGTATGGTCTATTCCCTACCCCTACTGGAAGCACGATTTCTGAGAAATTATTTTCACACCTTTTATAGTGTGGTGCACGTACCAAAATGACCCCCTATGACGTTCTTATTAGTAGATTTTGACGGGATCATAATCCTTCCCTCACAGTACTAGCATATAACATTTTATAACATTTTCAGGATCACGGAGGGGGAAAGGAAATAAGGGAGGGTGACGACCTAAATCTTCAAGTCCCATAATCAACTTGGGGTCCTTATTTTTCAGGTAGGTCCGGTTACAACCTTACACGATCTTGCCTTATGTTTAGAAGTATACATTGAATGCCTTTTCTTGATTTCTTAAAGTAGTGGTGGATTAGTGTTATGGAGTTATGTTTTGGGATATCATGTTATGGAGGCATTTTTCTATCTATTTGGCTTAGCCTAGGTTAGTGATCAAAATTATATACTTAATTTAAGTAATATAAATACTTATTTGGAATTTTCTTTACATTAACATAAACACAATATTGATTTCTCATAATTTGGTTAAGTCTTTGAATTTTTAATCTCTTTTAAGAGAACTAATTATTAAAACATATAATGTTTCCTATTGATCCACTGTCACTATCCATAATGTATATAACATCTTGTATAGTATCTATAAAAAAATCTTGATGTTTTTAATTATTTTCTTAAATAACATTTAACATTTCATAGATATGCAGGCATTGGTGTAGATCCATTGGCAAGTGTCGTGTAAATGAAAGGAATTATGTAAAAATTAGTCTCAAGGTAGATTCTCACCCAAATTTACTTGTGCTCCATTCTTGTAAACTAAAAGTATCTATGCCATGTTAAGCAAGCAAGATTTTATAGATATAAGAAAAATATTCACAAAAAATTATTTCGTAAAATACATGTTGATATAAAACATAGAAAATGAAAAAAACAAACATTAATATAATTAACAAAAAAACATTGATTAAACTAGATGGTTTATTTTTTAATATAAAATTGATTTTTTTAACCTTTAACATTTTCTTACTCATATTATATAACCTACCCTCAATTTTTTTTTGTCAATATTTCATTATTCATTTATATACTCTACTTTTTAAGTCAATATAACTCTTTTAAATTAATAATATTTAAATTAATAATATTGTAATATATAATCCAAAATTTAATTATCATCATTTTATAGTTTAAATATTTTATTATTCATTTATATACCTTACTTTTTAAGTCAACATAATTGTCTTATATTAATAATATTATGATATATAATTCAAAATTTAATCATCATAAATTTATAATTTAAATTTTAAAATTGAAATGTTTTACTTTTTAATCAACATCTAATTTGATATACCCATACCCCAATATCTCCCCATAATTTGATGTACCCATACCCTAATATCTCCCCCTACTTAGATTTCGAAAATAGCATAGCAGTGCTCACCCCGATGTCTCCGATACCTATCTCTGCAGAGATACCCATATCATGTACGATGGTATGCGAAGAGGAACTTTAAACAAATGTCAATTAACTAGCACTATATGAAGCTCAAGTAATTGCACATAACTTTTTTTCATACAGTAACATATATGAAGAGTCATGTTTAATATATTGTAGATGTTACTATCTGTAAATTTGAAATTTGAATTGATAATTAGTAAATTTGAATTGATAATTAGTAATTTGAATGGATTAATTTTTAGTTTTATATTGTTTAATTATAAACTATTAAATATAAATTTATATAGATGTTTTTTTAATGTTCATTTTCAATAAAAATATTTTTATATTAATTTTAATCATGTGTGTGAGAGAAATTGAATGTAGAATTAACCCAAATACTTAACTAGTGATTGTTGAATCTCTAGAGGCGATAAATTTTTGTTTCTTGACATGTGTAATAACATGTTTAATATAGTGTAGATGTTACTATCTGTAAATAGATAATTAATAAATTTGAATTGATAATTAGTAAATTTGAATGGGTTAATTTTTAGTTTTATATTGTTTAATTATAAACTATTAAATATAAATTTATATGGATATTTTTTTAATGTCCATTTTGAGTACAATATTTTTATATTAACTTTAATCATGTGTGTGAGAGAAATTGAATGTAGAACTAGCTCAAGCACTTAACTAGTGGTTGTTGAATCTCTAGAGGCGATAACATTTTGTCTCTTGACATTTTGTGGCATCTTGCCATCAGTTATAACTTATACCTTTGGCTTTTAATTTGTAGACACTAGGAAGAATATTATTTTATCCTAAAATTTCACATGCACATTGTATATTTTTAGTTAAAAGATTGATTAATATAGAAGTTTTCAATAGGTATACACCTCTCCCCATAAACATTTTTATTTGGTTGATACTTTGTAATGCTTAATATGGAGTTGACACATGGCATTTAAAAAAATATTGGTAACAAAAAAATATTGAAATGCTAGTCATATATAAAATATTTCAATGTCCACTCATGGAAAATATCTATGTTCACTTTGTGATATCTTAGCTATTTGGATTTCTAGGTTTAAAAGTGTGTAAGTAGTTAGAAAGTTGGAGAGTTTCTAGTGGACACTCCACCCATCATTAGGACTCTTGAAGCAACTTTGTATATATAGATAGAGCCTGAGTGGGTCTAATGGTTAAGAACATGTGTTCCCTTCTAAGAAGTCACAAGTTCAAATCCAAGGGAGATAAGGTATACATACCTCCTTAGACTTTACCAGTAAAATAACTGGAATTTGGTGCCATCCAGTTTCTATTGCCCTAAAAAAAATATGTTGAACTCACTATGAGATCCAAAATTAGCATGGATCTACACTAAATATCTGTAATTCCTTTACTGCGGAACATAAAGTTGACACTTCAAAATTTAATACTGTTTAAAATGAATATAACTAATTAACATAAATATATTAAGGGTCTAAGGATCTAGATTTTTTTAAATGATTCCTAAGATTTAGGATCAACAAAAGTTTGAATCTTTTACAACAATTAAATTCCTTAACACCTTAGTGGATGCTAATCATCATCTTCAATAACAAAATTGTATCTGATTCACCAAAGAAATAACAAAATTGTATCTGATTCACCAAAAAAATGCCAATCATACCCTTAAATCCTCATCAGGCATCATGTAAGCACTGTAGTTTTATTGTTTTCAAAGCCACATTGATGCTTTTGTATTTCTTGTCAAATCGTCTCACCGGTTAGCAAAGGCAATGCAATCATTCCTGTTTTGTATTTCAGTGGGCAGTACCAAACCCATTTGCCAGTGTACTGAAACACGAGAAGAGAAAATGTCGGTGTCCATTAATTTGCTCTCCTCGTTATGACTTACCTGGAACTTCTACAAGACAGTGGATTTTGCCGACAGGCAGAACCACTTGAAATTTTCTTCCTGCGCACAAAATTCAAATGCACGCCAAGGTTAGTAAAAAAGTCACGCGGCCAGAGTTCATTAGCTGCAATCACGTGGGATTTCAATCGGCGAATTATCTAAATTTATCATTCACCGAGCTTTGTAAGGTCACGAAAGAGAGATCAGTCCCTTTTTTATTTTTTCTTTTGGATTATATCTATGGCCATGATATGGTTGGCGCCGCTGCACTGTACTACAATATAGATATCTATAATTATAATTATATCTATGGCTATGATATGGTTGGTGCCGCTGCACTGTGCTACAATATAGATATCTATAATATAATTAACCTTTTGACAAAATCTTCACAGACGTCAGAAATCCATAGATATGAACGAGTGTACATGTTGAATAGTGTCAATTTGGACCAGAGGTTACATTAATGAACATTAATCTAATTAGCATTTTTACAAAAGTTTTACGTACTTTTAAAATCCATAGCTTTGAAGAGAGTGTACATTTATTTTAGGTAAGGATTGTCTATACTGATTAAATCTTACATACTTTTAAAATCCATCGCTTTGAAGAGAGTGTATATTTATTTTAGGTAAGGATTGTCTATACTGATTAAATCTCTGAATTTGTTAAATTTTTTTTAAATTTTTATTTGAATTTTGCATTTGGAAGGATTTGATTTCTTTTTAAACATGATAAATCAATCTCTGTAAGTAAAAAAATCTATGTATTCTTTTATTATTTTTTTATATATTAATCATTTCATAATTTTTGAAAAATCAAAATCTTTTTTAAATATGTGTCAAGTAAAATTTGTAATCGAAACCCATGTATGTAGTTTACCATTGATATATATTGCCTACTTATTATATAATGTTAATTGAAAAAAAAATGTAGCTATCACTGTAATTGAACTATTTTGAGTTTTATTTTCATTTATTGGATATGCATTAAAATGACATGTTTTGTGGTTACTTGAAATTTTGTAACTGTAAATGAACTATTTTTAATTTCATTTTAGTGTATTGGATATGTATTAAAATGACATATTTTGTTGTTAATTTACATTAAATTCAATAATTGTTTAAATGAACAATTTTCAGTTCCATTTTAGTTTATTGGATATGCATTAAAATGAATATTTTGTCCTTATTAATTGACTTGAAATTTACTATGCATAAGTTCTTAATGCTAATATAATTTCACCTTTTTGTCACATTAGTTGTAATAGGATGTTCTAGCAAAAGCCCATGATAGTTTGCAAAGTAGCTTCCCTCAACTCAAAACATGCATTACAAATACTTGAGGTCACCCCTACAATGATAAGAAATAGTTATAGGATATCGATCCAAGTTTTAACAAATGAAAGCATTGAAACAACACATACAAATCTATTGAGCTATGTATTCACATTATTCTCTATGTTTGGGAAAGTTTTCTATGCATGGAGTGGTTATGTCAATTCAAATTTGTTATTCTCTATGCATGTAGTGGTTATGTCAATTCAACTAGGCATGGCAAATCCTGAGGTATGATTATTGCTACTTTATGAATAACACTCATCACCATATGGATGTCATTATCAGAAAACAAAGACACTACACTAGCTATAAAAATATTTATTCCAGTCATCCATCCAAAACAACATTTAAGAATACATTCAATGCTTCTCTCTATGTATCCATTCAAAATTATCTAATACAATGCTAGGTCCCTCTCAACCTCTTTCCATTCCACCATGACTGAGGTTAGCAATATCAATAGGTTTCATCACAAGTTTGCAAATGACTTTTACCAAACATAATTGCACCTTTTTTTTATAGTATTTATTAAAATAAGTTTGTTCAATTGTATAGGCTCCTAAAATTATCTTTGGTATTTACAATTTCTTTTACAATTTTGGAAATCTTGATGATATCTCTTGTGTTCTTAATTTCATTAATTTACTACCTTTTATCCATAAATGGATGGACAATATAATATGGATCATAGGGTGCATTTCTCTATGACAAACATGGAACTCCTCTTTAGGCTAGATTTTTTTATTTTGTACTGGGGGAATCGGCAATCGACGGTTCTCGTACTCGCGTGACATGGGGTTGATCTTGGTCGGCTACCACTATAACCCCAGATGCAACCACCCAGCCCGCAAGAATGGCGCACGAGTAAATCCGGGTGAGAATCGAACATGAGACTTCATTTTACAAATTTCCTTCCATTTACACGGCACTTGCCAATCCATTTACACCCGTGCGGGCTCCTCTTTAGGCTAGATTAATAAGATGGTATAAGAAAATAAATTCACATCAATATTTGAGATCTATGTAATTTTTTTAGTTATTAAATCGTTTGTTAAGATTTACCATTTTAAATGTTGGCTACAAGAAAAGGTTGGCGTAGCCAATATAAGGTTGACTATGTCTGAACTTTTTTAAAGATGTATAGAAAGGAATTTGTTGGAGAATAAACACATGGAACTATTATGAAGCATATTCTTTTGACTGATGAATTAAAAACATTTTTAATTTTCATATTGAGAGTTTTGTCCAAAGCCTTGTTGTCACGTGAATTTATCTTTTTTTTGCTCACACGCCCACCTGTAGTTTGTTTCAACACCCAATTATCTTGATGTCTACTCCTCCACTCCTCCACCATAGATACTTTTAGTTTTCGCAGACTTACTAAAAATCTCTATTAGCATAGACTTAGTTTCATTTTAGACATGTCATCCACCCAAGGAATTGTTATTCTGAAATCTGATTCATTTTTCTCCCACACCTAACAAAGATGGCTGGGTTAAGCAATTTCCTAGGCTCTTAAAATTATATTTCTAATTTATTTTACAATTTTTGAAAGATTTATGATAGCTCTCGTGTTCCAAATTTCATTACTTTACAACCCTTTTTCCATAAATGGATAAAGAATCTAATATGGAACATAGGGTGTGCCTCTCTATGGCACACACATAACTCATCTTTAGCATAGATTACTAAAATGGTAGAAGAAAATAAATTCACATCAAGATTTGAGCTATGTCTAAGTTTTTTAGTTATTAATTGTCTTTTAAATATTGACCATGTCAAATCTTGGCTACAAGATAAGGTTGGCATAGCCAAGATAAGGTGGACTATGTCAAATATGAATTTTTGTAAAGATGTATAAAAAGGACTAGTCTTTAAAGCTGTATAAAGATTAGTTAGTTGGATCATTAATGGATCTGGTGTTTATCTATTTATGGAAAGTTGTTATCTAGTTGTTAGTTTTGACCGTATCAAGTCTTTAGGGTTTTTAAATATCTATTGTAGAAAATCTATTTAATTATGAGAAGGTCGAGCCAATTTTTCTATGCTCATCAAATTAACATGGTGTCAGAGAAGGACATTTCACAGAGTTGAGAGTAGATATACCATTGATCAATATAGATTTCTAAGATAGAGATCTGAGGATCTCGAGGCAAAAGTTTCAAAGGAAAAAACCCTAGTATCTCTCATAAGCAAGTGAATTGAAGTTTTTGTCTTTAATTTGGAAAACATTTTTATTTTATTAGGGGTTAAAGAGTGTTTGAAAAAAACCCAGTTAGGGTGTGCTTAAAAATTGAAGTTATGGACAAAGGTAAAAGGTTGAGAAATAATAAAATAAACTTCACACATTTTATTTTATTGATTTGTAATGGATTCAACAAGCAATATAGAGAAAACACATGACCACTTCTTTTTGGAAATAAGTATAAGTTTTCGTCTGTAAGGATGAAAACCTTTGTGCAGGTCTAGGAATGTTGGGAGCTAATGGGGAATGGATTCTAAGTGCCTCATCAAGAAAATTTAGAGGCCATGACTAATGGCCAAATAAATTAGCCTACATAATTGAGGAAAAATGAGAACAATACCAAGTTCTATATCCATAGATTAGTGGATAATTCGATTTTTCCCAATATAAGAGGAGAATCTAGTGAAAATCTAACCTGAGATATCCTGGAATTAATATATCAGGGTAATGAAAAAGTGAAGAGTATGAATCTCCAAAACCTAAGGAGAGAGTTTGAAACCTTAAATACATTAAGGAGGCAAAGAACATTGTCCAGTTCATGACCAGAGTGATGAGACTTGTGAATCAACTCTGGATTCATGGAATGAAGATTGAATATGAAAAAATTGTTGAAAAAGTTATTAGAATTATACCTAAGAAATTTGAAATGGTTTTCATTGCCATAGAAGAGTCCAAATATTTGTCAAAACTGACAATCGAATAATTGATGTGTTTTTTTTGTTTTGTGAATAAAAAATCAACATAGAAGAGAAATCCTTGGAACATGCCTTCCAGACTTAGAAATTCATTGGCAGAGGTAGAGGCACAGGAAATAGAGGCATAGGAAGTCATCAAGAGAAAATAAGAACAACAATAGAATAATCAAAACAATCAAAGAAACCTAAATCCTCTCAGAATTAGAGGGGTAGAAACATAAGATAGATAGAAAATTCTAAAGTACAATGTTATTACTATGGAAAATATAGTCACTATGAAAGTGAATGAAAAAATAAATAGTCAAATATGAACAAGGGTAGATCTAATATCTCCAACAATGAAGATGTGACAACTGATACAATGTTTATTTCATGTCACATCTATAAAGAAGATCACAACAAGGATCTTTGCTTATTAGACATTCGTTGCAACAGTCACATAACAGGTAACAAAAGGTTGTTATTTAGCGTTGATACTTCTATTCGGTCTGAAATTACTTTAGGAGATAATTAGCATGTCAAGGCCTTATGAAAAGGTGTTGTGTCAGTATTAACCAAGAACAATGAGAAGAAATAAATTCTTGATGTCTTTTATCTACCCTATCATAGACATAATCTAATAAGTATATGATAGTTGAGTCAAAATGGTTATGATGTCATATTCAAGGACTCCACGTGCAATATGTTAGATAATACACCTAGTAGAAGACTTGTTGCAAAGTATAAACTAACCAAGAATAAAATGTTCCAATTTAATTTGTGAAGGTTAAACATGTCACAATCATATGCACAAAATGTCTCAAGAATAGAAGAGATTTGGTTGTGGAATCCTAGGTATGTTCACAAACCTTTTAGGAGTCTTAGTATCTTGCAAAAAAATTCAATGCTTAAGGGAATACCTATATTTAAAGAACATATCAACCCTTGTGAAAGTTTCATTCTTGAAAAATGTCAAAGACATAGTTTTCCAGAGGCCTCCTACATAGCCAAAGAGCATCCAGATATAGTTCACACAAATCTAACCAGACCCATGCAAACTAAGTCCATTGGTGGATATTTTTATTTTTCTAACATTCAATGATGATTTGAGGTAGAAATATTGAGTATATTTCCTCAAAAATAAATATGATACATTCATAAACTTCAAAGAATTTAAAGTTGTAGCAGAAAAATAGAATGGAAAATATTTTAAATTGCTTATGTAAGATGGATGAGGAGAGTATAAAACTAAGTATTTTGCAATATTTTGTAGACAACAATCAAACCATCATGAACATTTCAATGAGAATGATCAAAGCTAAGAATATATCCAATGATTTTTGGGATGAAGTTGTTCCTTGTTCAGTCTACATTATGAACATATCTCCAAAAAATGTGTGAAAGATAAAGTTCCCCAGGAAGCATGGAGTGGCAGGAAGTCAATTGTCTCTCACTTCAAAAAAATTGGTTCTATATCCTATGCACATGTCCCAAAAGAGATAAGAAGGAAACTTGACAACATGAGTGAAAAATGACTTTTCATTGGGTATATTGAACATTACAAAGACTATAGACTCTATAATCTCTATTCACCAAGAAATTTGTGGTGATAAGAGATGTAAAATTATTGGAAGAAAAATATTGGAGTGACCAAGAAAATGAAACAATGGACAACCAAAACCCATTACTCCAAATAGATGAACATGTGGACAACTTAAGATAAAAAGTACCTCCACCAATAATTCCAAGGTTACATGTGAAAAGACAACAAGAATATCCTAAAAATAGTTCTTGTTCCAGCAATGAGTCAATAGGTTCTATGAGAAATCATAAAACAAGGATATTGAGGGAAATCCATGAACAGTTGGATGACATGGATCAGCAAGCTCATTTTTCTGTATTGTCCTATCAACCTACTTATTTTGAAGAGAAAATGAGAGAATAGCATTGGGTATAGTGCATGAATGAATAGATTGAAGCTATTGAAAGGAATATGACATGGGATCTTGTTGATCTCCAAACATATAAAACCAACATTGGTGTTAAGTGGGTTTATAAGGAAAAATTGAATGAGAAAGGCAAGGTTAGTTTTCAAAGGGTTTGATCAACAACACAGTACTGACTATGGTGACACCCTTTCTCTAGTAGCAAGGTCAGATATTATTAGAGTTGTGATAGCCATTCCAACATACAACAAGTGGCTAGTTTAATAGATGGATGTGAAGTGATCTTTTTTGAATGGAAATATAGAAGAAGAGGTCTATGCATATTATCGACCAAGATTTGAAGTGGAAGGCCAAGAGTACATTGTGTACAAGTTGAACAAAGTCTTGTATGTATTGAAGAAATTTGTGTGATAACATGCTAATTATGCTCTTTCATGATGTGTTAGTGGTAATGCAAACCTGGAAAAACAACAATATGTTAACTTGGATGGATTATTGAAGGTACTTTTCAAATGAATTTGAATATGATTTAAGAACATGAAACATAGGAAACCGAATTAGATTTTTGAATATATAACTTTTATTCATAGAAATTGTCAATAACTATGCCAAATTTTATTTTTTCTAATAGTGGTATGTTATTTTTCCAAGAAAATATAAGGTTTATGTTTCTGTTTGTGCAGGTGTTAAGTACCTTAACAATGTATTTTCATTCCAAAAACTTTTATACTTGTAGAGAACCCATTGTTATAGTTCCATATATTTTTTGGAAATTTATAATATTAATTTTATATATTTTTAAAATTATCAAAGTAAATATATCCTTGAAATTACAACATCTTTTGTTTGTGCAGACTAAGAGGGTCTTAACATGGTCAAAATAATTTATCTTTTTTTAGATCATAGATATCATTATCCTCTAGTATGGCATATAACAAATTCAAGAAATGGTTAATCCGACATAAATACGAGATCTATGTATTCTAGGATTTTGATATATGCAAAGACAAAAATAGATTAAAAATAGTAAACCGTATTAATTTAAAAAAAACTATATATTTGGAATCTCCATAGCTGACTCTATCTATGACTTTATTTTTCTCAACAACTGAATCATTTATCCTATAGAAAAATAACGTAAAAAACAAATATATAGAGAGGTATTCACAAGAATGGAGGTTTTATCATTTTCCAGACTGGACCACTATGCTTTTAATCCCGAACCTAATCCAAGGAAACAAAGTCATCATACACATTATCAATCCCACCCAAAAAACATTGAATTTAGGAGAACGCGTACACGTTATTAATATGGCACTTGCAATCTAGGAATGAGCACGTGTTCCTAATAGAGAGCACATGTTATAAGAGAACACACACATTCCTGAGGGAGCGCATGTGATCTTATAAGATATTTGTTATATTACATTGCCTTGTTCCTCTCTCTCTCTCTCTCTCTCTCCCCCACATATAGCCCCTCTCTGTCTCCCTCTCACTCTACCTCTCTACCCCCTTTGTTTGTCTCCCTTTCTCTCCCTATCATAGTCCTATACATGGTAATACCTAGACATGGCAACAGTTCGAAATGACAAGGCATGCAAATACCTAGACATTGCAATGTCCCCCACCTCTTAGAGAGGTGATGAGGAGACTCAGTGGCCTAGGCACCCCCACTAGGTCATAGTCTCACACTGAGGGGGGAAAAGTCAAGAAGTTAAAAGTTATATTTTTAAATTGACTTAAGAAAGGAAAAGGATAAAGGAGTAAAAGATAACTCAACAGAAAAATAGAACATTAACCCTGGGAGTTAACCTAACTCAATAGAGAATTAGAAGGAAAAGTATAAGTAAGAGGTTGGGGTGCACCTATTAGGCATTCTGGTTTTGGATTAGCATTTGCTATTTCTCTTGAGCATTCAGTTTGGGGGTTTTTCTGTACAAACCCTTGGGAGCAACTCAGTGGTGAAATATCCACTCACCTTGTTCCACAGCTTGGTCTCGGGGATGAAAGACTCCTCCACACCATTCTAGTCTCAGGGCCAGTTTATCGAGGGAGGTTTGATCCAGCTTATCCTGAGGGCCTAGGGCCATTCCGACAGTTGGGTTTTG
>JASDQU010201491.1:4851-17250 GCA_032191745.1 Picea mariana | reverse complement strand
TGGGATATGAAGAGAAGTATTGTATTTAGGGTAGTAGCTCAATAAGAGGAAGCCCCCTCGAAGAGGCAAGTGAGCAGGAGAGGATCCCTTCCATAATAAGATCCATTGTATGGTGTTTCCCTACCTCAAGGGTTTGATATAATAAAGTGTTGGTTTTCTATATTGTTTCATATGTCTTATGTGGTGATTGTATTCAGATATATTTGGTACTATTGTGGCATTTTGTATTCAGTCTTTGGTACTTAACACTAGCGAATCAATGACTCACGTCTCTTCCATTACTAGTGAGAAGTTTGCATTGTGGAATTTGATGATAGGGTTAAACCATGAGCATGTTGTGGCTCCACAATCCCTTGCAAATATCATATCTAGGGAAAAAAAATCTACTCCATTGATCAACAGACAAGGAATAGAGTCATAGATCTCCATGCCAGTTTAATCATAAATCATAATCATTGATCCTCGATGGGGGATAACACCTGAAAGATTAGGACATGGTAATAACACTTGGACACTGGACCTAAAAGGGAGCATGAGGAGTTAAGGATTGGGTAATATTAGCGCCTCGGTATTAAACCCTCGATCACAGTGACTGGTTTTATGGGAAAAGAAGCCATTTGATAAGGCATTAAGCAAGAGGTCGAATTTGATCCTATTAGTGATCAAATCAGATCAGAGAACATAATTTGATCCTAGGAACCTTATTAAGGGTTTAGAGAACCCTAATATAAATCGGGTCACTTAACTATGGGATAGGCGAGTTGGATTTGGATCTGGTCCAAGATTATGGGTGAATTTGGTCAGATTCATATCTAAGTTGCATCAGTTTGGTATCAGAGAAAGGAATGCTCTGATAGGAAATTGCAAAATTGCAGAGTTACAGAGACAAAATGTGAAGGTGGATTTCAGGTTGAAAATATGACAAGAAGACAACATGCATTGGAGAATTCTTAAGGAGGTGAAAGATATTCTACACAGAGTAATTCATATTTAGGAAAATCTGATAGAACAAGGTAGAGGAAAAGGATAGTCCATTCAAGTGCAGATGAATGGTAGAAAAAGATCATGCAGAGATATTGAAGGTGGATATGCTATAATTTTATTCTAACTCTAGTTTTGAGTTGTTGCAGGTTAAAACAAGATGAAGGTTGATAGAAATAAACAAGTAAGAGGTTATGATAGAAGAACAATTTTGTTGTTAAATAACAAGTGAATACTCTTAGAAAAGTGGCAAGGAACCTTGAGGATCCAACTGAAAGTTGGACTAGGAGGAAAAAGTTGAATGTTCTCAGAAGAAGTGGAGAACTGCAAAAGCCCAAGAGGAGCAAAGGAGTTGCTCAAAAGGTGGTTCCAGAGACAGAGGAAAAATTAGATACCAAGAGGTAGGGCTTAGAGGGAAGCTTGGATTGGTATGTAAACATGTATGAAGACTTATCAAGAGAAGGCTTAGAGGCAGTCCATAGGTGAATAGATGAAGTTCACAAAGGAAGGGAAGAAAATGATCAGTGAATGTCATTGCAGAGGTTCAGAGGAAAGACACAACAAAAGGAAACGTGCCAAGGTAAAGGGCATAGAGAAGATGAGTCAAGATGAGTTTGATAGAGAGATGTTTGAGATAAGCTTAGGAAAATCTTATGAGGAGAAGCTTAGGAAAATCTTAGAGAAATTGAAGTAGAGGATGAATGCATTAATGAAGGAGGAGAAACTCAGAGGAGTTGAGTTTACATGAAGGCCATTGACAACATAAGAAGGATTTCACTATTGTGAACCAGAGAAGGGAGACATCCTTGGAGATGATGATGTGGAGAAGAGACTAGTTGATAGTCTCATGATTTGTTTGGAGAATCCAGATCAGCATGATGAAGATATGTTGAAAAAGGAATCAAGAGAGACTGAAGGCCTTAATATTTTTAAAACTGATGATTTTTGTCTTTTTGCAGGTAAAACGGGTGATAAACAATCACTTGAAGTTGTCATAAAGATGGAGGACAAAAAGGAAATGTAAAAATACATTTTGAAAGGGAAAGATCAGAATCACATTTTGATAGAGAATGAGGCTATGTTGTCTCATGAAGACATCCAAGGGAGAGAACATGCACATTTGGATGATGAAGGGATTGACAGACAATCAGAAGGATTTGTGGTTGCAGGTAAACAAGAATTGGTGCATGAAGATAGTCAACAAGAAGTTGAAGAGAAGCATTTTGATAAAATGCTTACTAGGTGGAATGAAGAGATAGAGTTGTTGGAGAGATTGTTGATTGTACCTAAATAAAAAAAAGGATAAAGTACATCCAATGAGCAGACATGTTCACATATGTCTAGTAATGAAAGATAAATGCTTATTGCATGTAAAGAAAAGGAGGTAAATTTTAAATTTAATTTTAATCTGGAAATTGCATGTATACAAGTGGAAGATGAGCATGACATGGGAGTGACATCTAAACTATTTCCTAAGGAAGAAGGTAGTCCTTAAGTGGTAAATATTGGGGAAGAGTTAAATTTTCTGGAAAGGTAGTTGATTAAAGTTGAAGACTGCAGAGCATATGCAGACCTGATTCAAGTAATGGAGAAAATGAAAGTGTCAATTAGAGGTGACACAGAAGAAGGAAATCAGAGAAATAATCCTGAAGATATAATTTAGGACAAGATGCAACAATTCGTGGAAATCAACAACAACATAATTCAACAAAGATAAAACAACAACAAATGGCAGGATATGTACCAGTCAAAGGACCAACTGGACATAGATATTGAGATGATATGGAAGTTGACGAAGAAAATATCTCAGAAAAAGAAGACAACAATAAGGAATAAAATCAACAGCAACAAGCAAGTGACATAAACAAATTGTGGAGGAAACTCCAGTGGGTCATTACAACATAAAGTGTGGAAGCCAGGAGAAGCACAAGAAACAACCAAGCATCAACATAATAGAGAAGAAAGTGGAGAAAGTGGAAGGATTTAGTACAAAGTTTGGGACCCTAGAACATTTTCATCATCATGTGAAACACATGATCAAGAGATCATGAATATTTTTAACCTTGGGATTCTGATGCAGGGGTATCCTGCTCCAAAAATCATTGTATATTTGGTTAACCTAGGTGAATAGATGAAGTTCACAAAGTAAGGGTGAGAATATGAGAGATATTAGGCTTGTGAAGATCTCATGAGGATCTTAGGGATTAGGAGATCCTATAATAGGGGTTTAGTTGAGTGAAAAGTGGATCAAAGATGATCCTGATGAATCTGTTGAGGATTTGTTGGATTTGAACCAAAAACAATTCAAAATCCCTTTTGTATATTATTGTAATCCTTAGAGGCATGGAGAGAGATGGAAAGATATATAAGATTAGGCCAGACATGGAGGAGGTATCCAATTGAATGCTAACCAAGCCAAGAGATTGGAGAATGGCCAAGGAATGTTAATTAGGAAAATAGAATGAGGATTAAATCCTGTTGATTTGATCCAGGTGCAGGGTTCATGTTGCAAGGCCAAGAAGGAGAATTCTAGGAGGAGGCCTAGTGTAAGCTCATATCCAAAATGCGATGAGAGAATTTCATTCTAGTGATCATCGATCATGAGAAGGATCGATGATCCTACATAGCGATGAAAGGGGAGGAATGAACATTGTCTGATCATGCCACCAACAGATGAGGATCGTTATATCAAACCCATGCAAGGAAGACACAAAAATCGTTTTATTATCCATCTAGGATCACTGCAGATCATCAGATCAATACAAAGGAGTAAATCTATAAACCATTGATCATAACCATAACATATGGAGTTAGAGAAAGGAGGACCGTTGTTTCAATGACTAATCAATTCATGATCGTTGAATCATGTTGAAGGCAGATCGATCATGGGGATCCATTATGGACATCAGAGGATGAGTTAACATCAACATAGTTTCAAGTTCTCATCCCTAAATACTGACCCCTCTTATTTGGTTTTGGGAACCTCAAAGACCTTGGGGTACTTTTCCAAGACGAGTTGAAGGCTAGGAGGAACTACCTGAGAGACATGTTCAATGATCTAGATGGAATTAAATTAAGAAATCACACCACAATGGAATTTATTCAATAGTTTTTCCATTTTGTGAGAGCTGACGATTTAAGAAGAGCTCACTTGGAGACCTTGGAGGGTATAATGGTGAGCGTATTGGGTGAAGCTCATATATAATTCTTGATAATCCATTGTGAATGGCCCTAGAGTTAGAAGACATTCCACTCCTAATAAAATATCACAACCACCCATGGAAATAGAGAACATGTGGGTTTTTAGATGATAATCACCCATTTGGAGTTTGACATTCTCATAGTGCCCCCCACACTTCATAGTACCACCATTAGCGATGAGGATTTAAAAATTATAAATAGGCTAGACAAAGCAATGGATCTCATCAACAAGCCTGCAATGAATAAAATTATGGGTTCTACCACTATCAATCAATACCACCATCGACCTATGTTTGAGGTAGCCCTTTTGCTTCAATGTTTGTGGGGCCCAACTACCCAAGAGTGCATCAAGCGATATGACATGTTCCTATGAATCCATGGGTGTTACAACTGGAGCTTCGATGTGATCACTTGGTTGAGCCTCCTCTGGGCTAAGAGCCATACCTGATGGGATGTGTTCATGGGGAGAGGAAGTTGATGCATCAATCTGGAATAAATTTTGTTCTCTAAATTTATTCCCTAGGGAATACTTTTCATCACAATAGTAGAAAAGTCCTTTCTTGTGATGTTTTGCCATTTATGCTCAAGATACCTTTTGGACCTTCAATGTTTTTGTTAGAGTTGGGTGAGCCTCGGGGTGATGAAGGGTGATAAATGGAGCCTTCATGGGTGGGGCCTAAATGATGGTCTCAAATTTTGTTGCCAATTGACATGCGTGCAACCAAGTAGTTGGATGATGCATGTTCATATGAGTCTGGATGGCTTCGTTCAAGACACTGATAAAATGTTCAAGGTAAAATGCATCAGATAATCCCTCAGTCCTGATAGCCAACTGTTCAAATGCCATGATGAAATCTATGACTGATCTAGTTTGGTGCAACTTGGCGAGCCTACCCAAAAAATGTGATTCCCTATCAAAATGGGCACAAACTTCTTTAGTGAAAATGTTCCAAGTAGGTATTCCTGGATAACATTTCTTTTGCCCCTACTTCCACTGCCGTCGTTCTTGATGCATGTAAAAAACCCCTACATTGAGTTTGGTCTCATCATACAAAATATTATGGATGGATAAGTATTGTTCCATTTGAGATACCCACCCTGTTGGGTTGGATCCATCAAATTTACGCATGCCAAGTTTGGGCACCTTATTCCAAGAGTGTGGAGAACCCCAAGGGGAGTGGGAAGAATGAACATGCTCATAATGAGAATTTTGAGGGTCCTTTGCATTGGGCTCTACCTGCTTACCTCTTATTAATTGTTACATGGATTCATGGATGACTACATGGACTTCTACTTGGAGGGACTCTTTGACTTCAACTCGTATGGTAGTGGTGATGAATTCCATTTTCGTTTCTAAGCTAGACAACCTAGTCTCCTAGTCCTCTTGGGTCTGAGCTCTGGTGGTTGGCATGGTAGAAACTTAGGTAGTGGATGAGGTGTCGGGATAGAAATTGACGCCACAAAATGTGAGACATATCACGGTGATCAAGACAAACAGAGGAGTCCAATGGGATAGGTTTCAAATAAGAGTGTCTCTGAAAGGGGTGGGACCACAAAAAAAAAGGATTAAAATTGAAGGGTACCACTGTGATCAAAATGAAGGGAGGAATGCAATTGAATAGGTTACAAATAAGGGTGACGACGAGTGCCATACTTGTAGATCTCCCTGAATACTTCTACAATGGAGTAATTCCCAAATTATCAATAATAAAAAAGGTCGACAGGGACTGTTTCTACAACAAAAAAAAGCAACAAGGGCCAATTTGTAATGTACTAGATCAATTGTTTCTATCCCAAGGTTTAGGGTTTGCAAGGTGTTTATAGTCAAGGGTTTTCTGTGTGCTATAACTCTCTTATATACGTACAGGGTCCAACAATATTACTCGGCCCAATATCTCAGGGCACCAACTAAGGGGGGCATACCATACCCTTAGCCATACTATCTGACTACCTAGGTACTAGAGATTCTCTTCCCGAGTGTTGTTCTCAGTTACACTATGGTAGTCAGGAGACTGATCGATTTATCTATGGAGGGATTCAGGATGCCTAGGATGATCCATATATAGGTGTTTTTGGATGCGCTACCACTCGAAGGGGTACCAACAAGGGTTACAAGGGTGGACAATAGATGTGCGCTTAAGAACCACTTGTATTTCCTGTGTGTATTACTCCCCAACTGTTGGTTTATGCACATAATGGCATATCTTTGTAGCTTAAAGACGTCAGAATGCATCTCTACCCTGGAAAAAAAATTACCCCACAAGTCTTGCCCAAGAAGGAGCTCTGATACCACTTGCAATATTCTAGATATAATATAGTATGTAGAATAGAAATATTTAGCAAGCAATGGAACAACAAAAATGATATATCCAAAACAATATCAGAATAATACCATAATAACACCAGAAAGAGCACCTTTATTAATTATAGCAATGTTCACTTGCCTCTTCGAGGGGGCAACCTCCAGTAGAGCAGATCTCTATTACAATAATATCCAAGAAAAAAATATCCAATGCCTCCTACTCTTATTTACACTAATTCTACCTTCTAAGGAAACTTCTAAAGGAAGATCTTTCTAGAAGTGGAAGATTCTATTAGGTCTTCTTACATTGACTTATTCTCCTTTATTTATTAGGACTTATTAACTAGTGTCAGCCTTTATTACATAGAAAACATATCATACTAACTAATGACCCTTGGAGAAGGGTTATGATCGGATCCTAACAAATTGAGTCCATTCTTCTAGATTCTTTGGCATGCGAAAGGTCTCTCCTTTGCCACCTGAGTTTTGGTCGGGGGAGGCACCTAATGCAGATTCCTCGGCATGACAAATCCCTGCTGGTAAATGTATTCCATTGTTTTACGTCAAGCACAAGTCCAACATCTCAGTCTTAGGAATCTCGCTAATTAGGGCAGGGTAAGTGATAATTAGGATACATTTTTTTGCTAGGAGAGCTTCTATTCCTTGTTTGATTTTCTTTATTTATTACCTTGGCATAGTTATAGGTGTTTGATTTCCTAGTAGATATTTTTCTTAGTAAGTTATTGTTTTAAATAACATGTGAATATATACATTATTTGTTGCTCTCTATCCTTTGAGTTTAGTGCCAATGTGGGAGAGAGTAGGTATAGGCTCTGATGGGTTTCCCAGATAAATAAATGACCATATTGGTTGCTCATCAATAATCCAAATATATGGTGACACTACTCACTAATATGATTGTTTAAGTCATATTTATTTGCATGGTGGTGCCAAATGCCAACCACTAAACCACATCTAGAGACAAAAACAATGAACATATTGGTTGCTCATAAATAATCAAAATATATGGTGACACTACTCATTAATATGATTGTTTAAATCATATTTATTTGCATGGTGGTACCAAATCTCAATCGAGACAAAAAAATAACAAAATTCTATGCATTTTTTTTCGACTTCATAGTTAAACATCCTCAAGCATGTTTGAGAGCAACTTACAATCCACATTGACTTGCAATCAAAGTTAATTTTTTCTTCTTAATAAAACATCCATTCATAATTAAGTCAAATATCAACATCATAAACCCATCGTATGTGACATTTCTAAATATACCATGCTCTTTTGGAGCTCAAGTAAAATTAGAATTTGAAATATTTTTAAAATAAAAATATATTATATTTTTAAATTTTAATAATTTAAACAAATATATATATTATAATTTAAATATGAAAATAATATTAACTTTTTCATTAAAATATTATGCTAAATACATTTTTTTTAAATTACAATCATCACCTTTAATTGGAGGCTAGGTGCTTAACTTTCCTTTACTTTCCTTTATGGTAAAAGTCAACTCTCACCTTTATATTAAAGCCTATATGATTAATAATAATGTTCTTTTACTTGGAAGAAAGTGTACAAGGAATACATTGATATAATGTAATCCTTTCATTAACCAGTAAAGAGCAAAAATTTTATATGCTATCAATCCACACCATTCCTAGCAAAAACCCAAGATTTTTATATGTTATCAATCCACACCATTCACTAGGTACGTCTACTTAGGAGTTGATAAAAATAGAGTATGGGGTGGGAAAATCTAAAAAATAGAGTATGTGCTGCAACCTTTGGATGGATTTACAAGAGTCATCGTAGTATAAAAGAGAAATTGTCAAAAGATAAAAATAAATAAAATTAGAAACAAAATGGCTTTACCAACATGCTTGGGACACATAGGTAAAGAATGTTTGTATTCCCTGCCATAGGCATAGAGGGATTATAGCGATCGATAATGAATTGACTACATATTAGTTTGTCCTTTGACCATAAATATTTGCACAATACCTATTGTTGGAGATATGGAATTAAAAGCATATATTTGTATATAATAAAAATAAACATATATGTACTGATCTGATTGGATAAGAGATTGGAGGTCTTATTTCCAGCTTCTCTATTCCCAATGTACTATATGGCAACATATCCAAAGTTTTTCTCGTAGACAATATTTTTTAATCATATATTTTTCCTCTATATTGCTCGAAGGTCGATTAATGCTAGCATTAATTAGAATGTTTGTATTAGAATTTTTTGATGGGCGAATATATCTATAAGTTTTCATATGTACTAAGCATATTGAAATCTTTTGATATCCAAGCTTTGTAGTGATTGAGAATTCCAAATTTTATGGCGTCTTTGGTGGATATATATTTGTTGAAATGTATTGAAACTTATTCCAAGATGCATCAATAGGCCTGATAGCATAAATGTTTACATGATGCGACGTCCTCCAAAACTCATGACAACTTAAATGTTTGCATACCACGAGGTCCTTAGATAGCCTGACAATCTTAAATGTTTATGGAAATACGCTTCTCGGAGTACATTTTTCCTCAAAATTTTGTATACAGTTACAATGAATTTGCAAAGTCTTGTTTGTCCATTTATAGTTGGACAAACATTGTATGTTTCATCCTCATAATTATTGAAGCTACATACATTGTTTACTGGTTCGGTGAGTGGTTATTCTTCATTGGTTTGTCGGTTGCTGCTTGTTGTTGTTTCGCTCAGAATTTCATCGTTTCGAAGTAAGCTTCAATTCCATAGTTTCATTTTGTATTCCTTGTTTGTTGTTTAGTGTTTGCAGTTTGTAAGTAAGAATGTTTGCTTATTTGTAGTCGCATGTTCCTTGTATGTTTCTGGTTCCTTCTGTGCTTGGGCTGCAGTTTCGTAATCATTGGAGATACATATGTTGTTCATTGGCTTGGTGGTTCTTGCTGGTTTGTTGGTTCGTGGGTTGTTGGTTCTGTTCGTTTGGCTAGGTTTTGCACTTTGGGGCACTGGGGGTGTAGTTCAACCTGTTCATGCTTTTTGGCTTCTTTGGTCCTTGATGTTTTCTTTTGTTTGATTCGGCCTTGTAGGGTTGGGGTGCAGCAACGGTGATTGGAGATTTTTTTTTTTGGATTATTGTTTTTTTTTTGGGCGCTTTGCGGTGTTCATCTCCTGCACCCATGAGTCAACATGAATTTGTGTTATTTTCCATGTCTGTCGTGGACGATATCTATTATTCTGTGAGATTTTACTGGTGCTCTAATCCTTCCATGAAAGAAAATAGTTGCATGCAAAATTGTTGGAGGATTACATGTGAAGTTACAATATCCACCATTTTTTTGTTGGAGTAAAGCATATGTGTGCAGGATACATTTATAAACCATGTATCGTCATATGTGTGGATATGAAATTACATGTTCTTTCTCCTCTAGATAGTCTGGTGTGCATACAATAGAATTTGTGTTGTGCTTGAGATATGATATGTGAAACAAAGATTCTGTAAGATTATATTTTGATGTCTGGAAGCATGTCTGGGTGGTTTGCCACAGAAAAATGAGAACTTGTATCGTGGGAAAAACAATCTATGTAGAGAATAAAGAACAGGGTTGAAGGGCATATCTGGATAAATTGCTAGGGAAAATCAGAAATCGTTTAGTTGCAGCTATGCAATTGCGTGATATTTTGTTCCTTGTAATATATTTTGGCTAGGGAAAAAAAATCTACGTGTTTACAACCATGGATAGAGAAGAAAAAAGGTTCATGTTTCTGCCTTTCTAGACTATTTGTTCATTCAATTTTGTCGTGTGTACATATTCCTTGTTCTCCGGTGAATACTAGCTTCCACTAATGTTCATTGAATTTTGTGCATTCCCACATTCAAACAAACAGAGTAGCTGGAGAAAATGTTGGAGTCTTGAATGCATCGGTTGAAGAGGATATAAACAGGTGCATGCTTGTACAGTTGTTTCATATTGCATTGTTTTGTATTTCATTTATGGTTTGTATATGTGTTAAACTAGTTGTGTGCCTTCCTACAGGGTAAGTTATCTTGCTTACATGCGTTCCTTCTTGCATACTAAGTTGGTTCATGTCTGTTGTGTTTGCGCTACATTGCTTCATTTAAACAAATAGAATGGATGGACATGATGAAGGACTCTTTGGCAGGTAAATAGAGTTGTTTTTCTTTATTTTATATGTTTGTCTTCATACTAACTTGCCTTCGTGTCCATTTCTTATTCGATGTTGATGCCTTGGAAAAAAAGGTTGCTTGGATAGGGAGATGAATCGTTCTATGCAATAGCAAAAGGTTCTGTGGTCCAATATTCTAAAAGGTATGCCAAGTGTGCTGGTAAATTAAATATACAAACCAGGCAAGGGCATATAATATTAGACTTGAAAATGATGACTTTGCAGTAGTGGGCCTTTCTGCGCTCTCTATTTCTACTTTTTCCATTTTCTATTATCCCTTTTGTTTTCTAATTCATCTGGCTAGTCTGCTTTCCTAAAATTCCTTCATGCGCTGGTTGGTGGACTAATGGATTAACATATGTGGTTGTGCTTCTACCTTCTTCCATAGTTACCCACTTTCTTGATTGCAGGTGGCAGGCTGGTAGGTTGAATATTTCTCCTCTGGATTCCGAGGGTCCGCAATATACAGATTGGCCATGGTGCCTCGCGCTCGTGCCTTGTTTACTGTTAAACATTTCTCTAGTTAAAGAATTTAGATGCATACAATTTTATGGTTATTTGGTCCTTCCAATGGACAATATACAATTCATATGCTTGTTTATTCCTGATGTTCATCTACACATGCTTGCATCAGGAAAAGTTGGACTAGTGACACATGCATGAGAAGCCAGTCATCCTAGACATTGGTAGACCAACAAGGCCAAAGGTAAAGATGCATACACTCTGCTCTTACTCTGTTTTCTAAACAAATTTGTTGGGCTATATATTCATATATGGCATGGAGGATATTCTGATGCCATCTACAATACATGGTTTGTAGCTTAGAAGAAGTATCAAAAAGTAAAAGAAATATGTTGACCGTGCTACACGTTTCACAGACTAAGAGGTGTGGTTGTGAAACTCTGGCTCCATAGTTAATAAAAAATATGCATGTACTTGTAGCACACTACCATTCACTTTAGTTTTCCTTTTCAAAAATATGTTATCAGGTCTAGAGTTGTGATATTCAAAGTACCGTCAATAGAGGGCTTGAACAACTGCCAAAGTGGACAAGTGTTCGTTGGGGACATAATGGTTGGCCATAGCACCTACTTGGACAAGGAAAACAAAAGTATATCCATTATGCATGCTGACATGACAGACAATGACATCATGATGACAGTGACACTGACTGTTCCTCCACAACTTGTCCAAAAACATGCAGAAAAGATATTGCCGCGTAATGTGATATCCATTACACATTTTAATATGTTGCCCAAAACAGTATATGACCGTGGTGATTGCGATCGAATTATTTCGTTCAATGAAACAAGCATTGTGGAAAACATTTTTTCTATTTGTTTATAATATCGTTTCATCCTAGACTTGACTATTAGTCAGCTTACACATAGCACTGATATTTACCCAATCGGAATGATTGGGGCTGTTGTTACACTAGCGCGAAAATTTGGCTCGCAACACATTCTCCATATAAAGGATGGAGAGTCTAACAACGACAAGGCAATGGTACCAATTTTCATATTCAATTTTGTCCTTTACTTTTGCATGTGCATGTATGTCGGATAAGTTACACAAATATTGCACCGTTTCATGTTGCAGCTGCAATTGTTTGATACATATTCAAATTTGTTTTTGTCAATGGAACAATAATTACATAGAGGGTAGCTTCCACTTATGATGTTCAAAAATATTACAAAGAAGAGGGATGCTAGAG
>JASDQU010201490.1:5439-15469 GCA_032191745.1 Picea mariana | reverse complement strand
CAGAGACTATTGAGGTTCTAGTTTTTGAAGCTCAAGGAGGACAAAGACCTATGCAAGGAGTGCACCAGGCCAACACTTGAGTGAAGTGTTGATAGACAACCATCTGAAGGCTTGTCAATCACAGGGAGTGTACATGGAGTGAACTTGTCTCAAGTTTAGAAGCTCATGAGGAACAGTGTCTTAGTGCACAGAGTAACAATCGAGGGGTACATAAGTTGAGGAACCCTTAGAGGTTTCATAGTCGACAAAGACCAGAAGAGATAACACATTTTTGTGCAATGACACTGCAAGGAGTGCAAAGGTTGGGAGACCCTTGGGGGTTTAGAGTCAACAAAGTTCAGGGGAGGGAACACCTCTAAGAATGTAGATGAGACCAAGGTTGCAGGGCTCGTGGGAAGTAGAAGGAAGAAAAGGCCAAGACCTTTGATACTTTGAAATTCGTCCAAGTTTAGGAAGAAGCACAAGTTTAGAAGGGAGCTACAACTACCATTGGATCATTGCCGAGAAGTATTCAGAGAAGGATTCGTTGCATCACGAACTCCCGGTTCACAAAATCCCAACAAAACAGGAGCCGTCAAATCTAGGTAGATCACAGCCATAGATCATGCAAGGAGGTAAGGCTTCATAAGTTCAGGTTTTGGAGTTTCGGGAATCAAGAGGAAGTGGAGTTGCATGGTCAATGCAACTCCTGAAATCCCGAAGAGCAAAATGCCGAAAGGTTTCAGGGAAATCCCCGAAAGGCCATTTTGGTATTTCAGCTACTAGAGGATACAAAGGGAAAGAGTCAGGACTCTTGACCCACAAAATCCTGAAGAAGCGTAGGCCTTCGGATCAAGGGAGGCTTGTAGCCAAATTCCGTTGGAAGTGATATTTCAGAGTTCAGGGTTTTGAAGTGGGAGAGGAATGACTGTCGAACGTTCGTTCAAGTTTCGAAAGCCAAAAAAATTGTGTGACATGTGGAAAGAATCCACGTCGAAAATAGAGTACAGTGGAGGAGACAAGTGGCATGTTCTTGTCACTAGGCGGAGTCAGTCTTCGTTGAACATTTTGGGGTTTGGTACTTCGATATTTCAGATATCAGGAGTCTGAAGGGAAAAGGATTGCTGCAGCCGAAATCATGATTCTCCAAAATGTGAAAACCCGAAAGAGTTCATAGGAGTACCCGTAGGTCACGAGACAGGGTCACAAATTTCGGCATTTAGGCATTTTCAGGGTTCAGATTTTCGGAAATCCCGATAACAAGGAGCCAGGACATAGAGTTTTGAAAACCCCAAAGTCACGAAACACGATGTGCCGAAGAGAAGGAACTTCATAGATTTTGGCATTTTTGGGATCCATCTTTTCGGTTGTTCCGAGGACAGAGAGCCGGGGCGCTTTGCATTGGAAATCCTGAAGTCGCAAAAAGCGACACAACTTCGGAGTAGGCTGCGGTCACGCCTTTGTAGGAGGAAGCCGTCAAGGATTTTGATAGTTCGACATTTCAAGTTTCGAAGGGTCGAAGAGTTAGAGACTCGACAACAGGATTTGGGAAGTCGTGAAACCTGAAATCCCATTTCGGCAAAGCTCGTAACCATATTTGTTGGTCAAGTGGGTAGAGTTAGTGCCTGGTGTTTGCTCATGTAGGCATAAATTATAAGGACTTGTGGATACACCATCATGTGTGTGAGGTATTCCCTGTGGGGGAATCGAAGGTTCAATCAGACTCGGGAAGATTTTATAATGATCCTGTGCGGATCTTGACATGAGGGTCGGGGGTCTGCGTCAATTTTTATACATTTTCATTAGACTAATAYCTATGTGACTTCAATGATCATGGGAGACCATATTGTATTCCATTGTATACAAATATATTCAGATTGATTTTGACACTAGTTTTACTGGGCCTTGTTTGAGACTATGACAACCTTTGGCATGTAACCACATTTATATTTTCCTATTCATGGTCATGGAAATTTGTTTTGGTATACTTTCACATGGATCTGTAGTGTAATTCAAATTGGCATCCATTTATGCAAAGTCAGTACARATTGTAATGAGCAACTAGTTGTTCCAGCTGGGTCCCCATTACTCAACTTTTGSGTCTTATAATGTACTTCGKCCATCGTAGATACTCCTCTCACCTCACACATTAGGGGGMATCTATTATAGAAATAYTTTCCTCACTCCATGCAATSTTGCACTGATCCAGGTGGATATCGGTGGCCACCCACCTTTTCTGACTGGCTCAAAATTGTTTTCTAGCAATTTTGGCAATTTACTATTTTTAGCAGGTTTTAACTTYCGGGGCCATTTTGAGGGCCTAAATGAAGGTTTTTMRAGATAGAGTTTCTCAATKATAACCAAAGGAAATATTGAGCCCCCAAAATGAATCTCCTCAATGATACCTTTTCAACGAGCTATCACACGCCTAAAACAAAGATCGTATGCAAAAGTTACGACCTCGGGAAGTTGATGCACCAATTTACCCAAATGGGGCCCACATGACTTTTGGCGCTTCATCTCCCAGGGTTACGTTTTTTGATGTCTGGTACTTTTGGCATTCCCGTTTATTGTAAAAAGGCCTTCAAATCCTCATTGTAATCATCTTCTCATGGATGCGAGTAGCCGTCACATCTCTTCTCAGAGATAAGCTACCACCATTCTAGCGAGTCTTTCACTCTGTACTTTTACAGTCTCTGTACATTTATTTCACTAATAGAAATCGTGTATTACTGTATATCTGTGAATATTTTTATATTTTCACTATATCTCTGTTATATTGTTGTCTCTCTTGCAATATCTTTGAATATTTCTATGTTATATCTCCGCTCTCATTTCGTGCCGAAAATAATCTGGATCATGCACAGAGAACCTTTTTCCATTTCCCTATGAAAACTTGAAGTCCCTTTTTACAAATCCCAGAGCTAAAAACATGATTTTTCCACATATACAGGCCATGCCTATATTACAACATGCATATATGCAGGTTGCACCACTACAACCCATGTACATCAGGAAATGTGCCCAAAATTAGAAAATGGTGACGGGTTTCCATGTAACGTCACAAGATCAATGATCCTTCGCCTTCCATATACTAGAAACATTATGACTAAGCCCTTCAGTTCCACTTGAAGGATATAAATGGGCCCAATCCGAGCTATGGAAAAGAGGAGAAAGTGTTCAACTTTGAGACCAAAGTTACTCTGGAGAAATTATTCACTTCACATTGAGTCTGCATCTCTTTGTCCTTTAAGTTTGAACACATTGTTAAGCCCCCAAGCTCTTCCCTTATTGATTAAGAAATTCATTGTCTCTCTTATATGAGCTTTACTTTGGAAAAGGATTGAATTGGTGGAGGCCCAATTTGAAGGAACTTAGTTTCTCAGTTCTGAACCGTGGTGACACGGAAGTTTGTAACTCATTCACTTATGTTGATTATATCTTAATAGAAATACTCTTTTCTCGTCCAATTAATATCTCACACATATTTAAATTATTATTCCATGGGTGTATTTGTTATGATTGTTGATGGATTATTATATTGAATGTGCTAACAATATATAATATCACCATATGCTTGCTTTACTTATTTGTTTAGGACTAGTTGCAGATATATTGCTTTGGGTCAAGTGCTCAATGGTGGACTTCATTGAACGTTTGGACGAGGTAGGAATCTTATCTTGTCTTGTTAGCATATTTGTTTATATAACATACTTGAGATTAGAGTTGATTTCTGTAGTCATTTTCATCTGTTGTGGTTTACCCCTAGCCATAGAGAGATTTTCCTCGTAACCGTGCTTATGCTCAGCTTTTTCCTGCTGACATTCTGAGCATCTTGCCAAATACTTTGCTATTTCACTTTTCATGTTTGACCAATAGAATTCATTTATTAACATTTTAATCATTTTCAGGTACCCAGGGTGTCCAAAATATGGAATTTTATGCATTTTAGTTAATATTAATAATTTCATTTCATTTAAATCAGGTATGTATAGGGTGAAATCATGGAGATGGGTAACACTTTTTCTTGTTTTATGAGGAAAAAAACAGTATTTTCAAAATTTCTTCAACTTCCAACATACAAAAGTGTTTGTTTTATTTAGAATTCCACTTTACAGTAAAAAACAAGTTGTGAAGAATTTTGTTAGCTTTCCAATGACTATTTTTTAATTTTTTTTTATAAATATTTGATATGTCAATTTGACAATTGTTTAACAATATGTTCCTTAAACATGAAATGAATCATACTGAGTTATGTTTTCCCACAACAATGTATCTATTATTAAATTTATTTTTTTAAGTAACAAAATATACTGCAACAATCTACAGAGACCCTATTTTATTATTACTATAATTTTGAATCTAACAGATGAATATTATAATTTCTATAATTTTTTGAAGTTGACCAAGCTTAAAACGTTGCATATTTTAAACACATGTTTTTATACACCTTGTATCTATCTTAACTTTTACTTAAAAGTAAAATCTAAATATACCCTTTTGAAAAGAACAGTTTAAGTATTATGAATATAATTTTTTCTAAATTTTTCACTGTATTTCTTTAGAGATACAAATATTTCATTTCACTAAATCATAATGTCTGTTGAAAATATTATGCAGTGATTTTTTTTTTAAATTAAATAAAATTAGATAAAAATAATGAAAATGAAACAAATTATAGGAATTGAAAGTAGATTCAATTTTGGAAATGCTGATGTCATTTTCGAAACCAAATTCTCAGTATTTGTAGGAGTCCACAACCTCTGAAATTCAGGTAAGCTTGGGGAAATTCTCTGGTTTTTGTTTTCAGTCCCAATTTCATGCTTTTGACCGAAATAATATTTAAGCCAAAATTATATTTTTTCATCTGAAAGTCCAATTTTTAACGGAAACCGTCAAAAGAGAACGATTTTCAAGTTTTTCGACCGGAAAAACCTTCTTTCGGCCGAAAGCGTGATGAGAAAATTGCGTTAGTCGAAAAAAATGAAAAGACATGTCATGTCATTTCATTTTGCACCAAATCATATAAATACGCCTTCGGTCGAACAAATTTAACACAATTCATCAAATGGATGGACATATATGAGATCAGGGATACAGATTTCAAAGAATTTCTATTACTAATTGCAGTTGTATTATTGTCTTTCTTTATTTCTTCCCTTTGTTCTATAGTATTAATTGGAGGATCAATATCGATACACAATGGTTTTCTAGAGAGTTGAAACAAAGTTTCAAATCATATTTTTGGTTTTTTTTGAATAAGGTAATTGATGTTTGTTCAAGTTTTTATTGGAATATAACAATTTATATGTTGAAAGATAAATGTTGATCATTTTTTTAAGGTGAATCTTTTGTTGAACATATCTTTTACAGATAACTATAGAAGTCATGGGAAACAAAATTTTGTGCAAGAGAAAATTTGATTGCACTCGAGATGATACTCGCCAAAACGAACAAAGGAAAGAGAATTATTGGAGAAAGAAATGACAACGTGCAAATATTGAAGAAAGAAATGATGATAATGTCAATAGAGATTTTCAACAAGAAGAATTTCAACCATCTATGCACGCACATATGATGGTCGAGCACACGACACACATTGAGACTGTATTCAGAAAGTAAAGAATTCAAAGTATAGAATTGAAATTTAAAATATTGTAACTAATATAATTGATTGTAATTCCAATTTGATCTTTTTCAAAAAATATAAATAGATTTGTCTCATAATGTCGAAGAAGACGTTGAAATCAAAATTGAAGCAGAAGGTGTTGAAAGAAAAATTGAATCAGAAGACGTTGAAAACAAAATTGAAGAAGAAGACAAATCACCTATAGGTATGTACATAAATTTAGATAATACAAGATGAACACTCAAGTATATATAGTTTAGTGAATTTGTGTTTGGGTTATTTTTTTTAATATAAACTTTAAATTTAAATATGCAGGACAATCTATCAACATTGATGATGAAACATTAGAAAATGTTGATACTCACAAATTTGGGAAGAAAAAATCTAAGAATTATATAAGATATCGAATTAAGAATATGCATAATACTTTTTTCAAAGATGAATCAGTGACAATACAATATCAACTTTTACTTTGTCTAATGAAGTCAAGAAAGTTAAAATAAGATAAATCATTATTGGGTATTCAAAAGTCAACAAAGGATACAAAGGTGAAACATAATGTCTTTAGCAATATAAATAGTGTATTAAAAGCTTTTGGAAAATCTCGAACATAAGATGTCTGTGTTGCACGTAGAGTGATACAAACAAAAGTTGTTTCATCTAGCAATATAAAAGATCGTTTGACACAACACGTGGCAAAAATGATGGGAACATCAAGAAAAACATTGCACAAACATAGAAAATTTCGATTGCAAATAGATGTAAATGACGAATTGGCTTGTTGGATAGTGATTTCTAGACAACCCTACAAAGATAGACTTGTAGAAAATGTTAAAGAATTAGCCCGTAATTGTTCGTTGGAAGAATATCATGGTTCACCACATATAAGGGATGTGTTGCGACGAAGAATAACATGCAAACAATATGAATAACATCCAAAACATATATTTCCAATGAGACAAATAGAGTTTTTCAATCAGTTCAAAGAAGAGCACAAAAAAGTTAAAATTTCCATCAATACATTTATGCAAAAAAAACCATGGTTTGTTAGACCCATAATTATTTGTGACACTTGTTGTTGTCATTATCATGTGGAATCTGAGTTGTATTATGACACTTTTTTGGATTTTGGTAAAACTTTATGGCCAGGTTCACCTCTTCCTTCGACATTCTGTGTTTTAATATCTGAAATTCTACGTGAAAGAGAAGATGATGATTTATTTTACAAAAAAACATGTGTTAGTGGAAATAAATGTGATCATTGTGGAAATCTAAGTTTGTTTCATTCAAAGTATGATATTGATATCAATGATCAATCATTTTGTAACATCCAACTCTTACACACACTGAGAAAACTTATTCTTTGAGGACACTTGCTCACAAGTGATCTAGATTATTATACTATTAAGCATTTGATTTTGATTATGAGGCATTATGGGTTGATGACTAGTTGTTTTGCTGCATTGACATAGACAGGTGTTATTGACTTAGTTTTACTAAGTGTGCAGGATTTTGGACCTCGAGGATGCAGAAGCATCGATGGAACCCCTTGGATTCTGGATCGATTCACGGAGTGAACTATTGGGGTTTGATTGTTTTATATGTGATATTAGTGCATATGATTAGATGATATGATTATGGATATATTTCTGACATGATTTGTTGATGATGTAGGCTGAAGATATCTTTCCGACCAGACTCACATGTGGAGTAGAGGGGTCATGCAAGACTACTAGAGATGTTGACGGAGAGGTGTGGATAGCAGCCCTACCACAGACTACTAGCACTCCCGCCATGGCTTGAACTGTAGATTAATGACTACCTAGTTTGAGAAGACCCACTATGTCATGAGGGTCGATTGCGACAATCGCTCATGATGATTCTAAGGGGCGAGCAATAAGGCAGGGGCCTTATTCCTTAGATGCCGTTAGTCTCCCAGAATATCACCTAACGGAGTATTGACTCCAAGAGTTTTTGATGTCTACCAAGTTAGTCAAGAGGCGAGTGGCACCCTTGGAGCACGTGGTCCGTCCTGAAGGGCACGTCGCACAAGAAAAATGGAAAGAGGAGAGTGGAACCCTTGGAGCACGTGGTGCATCCTGAAGGGCATGTTGTGCAAGAAAAATGGAAAGAGGCGAGTGGCATCCTTGGAGCACATAGTGTGTCCTGAAGGACACGTCGTGTAAGGGAGACAGATTGAGGCGAGTGACACCCTTGGAGCACCTAGTGCATCCTGAAGGGCACATCACGTTGTTAATTAATAAATGGATAAATCCATATGGCCTTAGGATGAATAACGTGATAAGGAAAATTTAAAACATCTTCCCCTAATAAAATGTCGCCCAGCCTCAAAAATTAAAATCTAGGTCTAGGTGAAACGTGCGGTAACAGAAAAATATGTATGTAAAAATAAAAATAAAAATAAATAAATAAAAATGATAATCTTCTTTAATCATGTGTTGAGAAGGGGGTAAGTAATTCTTTTAATTTTTAAAAATCTTTTGGGGGATAAAATTTAAAAGAGGGGGAAATAATTGTTTTGTCACTTATGCTAATTAAAATTTATTAATTAAAAAGGAAAAAGGGAAAAAGTTAATTTGTACACCTACCAAATTGAGTTTTAGATAAAAAGGGAAAGAGGGAAATAAAAAATAATTAGGAATCTAGGAAAAAGTGGGAAAATTAAAAAGAAAAGGGAAATACAAGGAAAAAGAAAAAACTCTAACTTAGTAAGGTATCTAGCATTTAAGAACTTTCTAAAATAAACTCAACTAGTAAATTAATAAGGGGGAAAGTCATTAAAATTTGTAAGGGAATATGGGGACACCTAGGTGGGTGAGGAAAATAGGGGTAATTAATTAATTAATAAAATTAATTTATGGAGAAATGAAGAGGACGGGTGACACTTGTACGAGGAGGATATTTATGGATTAAATTATTAAACTTTAAATTAAATGGGATTTTGGGAAAGTAAAGGACTTCGAAACTCTATATAATGGAGGGAGGATAAGGATGATGAATCTCTTCTAGTATGCACAATGTTACACTAGAGAAATTTATACTTGAATGACTTCGCTTGTGGGAGTTGGGATACCCAGTTCGGTGAGGAGTGGTGGCTCGACCTTGTGAGGCGAGTTGGGAGCTTGTTGAATCTCTAGTTAGTGTGGGTGCACCCTATGCAGCTCGGGGGGATAAGGGGGAAGAAGAGTACCCCTACCATTGGTTGGGAGGTACCGGTGAAGTCTCATCAGTCGGCAAGCGGGAGTTGCAAGCAGCGCACGGGACAACAACTCAGAGCGAGCTACTTGGGATATGATACGCTTCCTTTGTTTCTGCATGGTAGGTTGTTAGTATGACTTATGATTTTAGTTATGTATGTTTAATTGGGTAAATAAAATGATTGTCTTAGAATTCTAGTTGATGAATGAAATTTCCCCCATAGCCCTTGGCTCGATGTTGATTGATTCCCATGGCCTTCAATCCCTTCCTATATTGACCATCCTATGGTTTATTTATTTGTGATGATTCTGGTTTATTTTTGACTTTGTCCCTAGCTCATCAGTCCATGCCTGAGCAGTCGGCTAGAAGCCTGATCTATGATCGTCACTTCCGTGTTAATAGAACTATGGATCTAAACACCCTTCTTTTATGTGCGTGGATAATGAGCAAAGGATGTTCCTACCAACTGTCTAGCCCTGTTGATTTTACTGTGTAGTGTGTTGTCTTGCGCCTTGATGCGATTAATTAACCCTGCAAATTAGTGATTGATGGAGAAGTTTTTCTTTAACTCTGCGTTTTTATATCTCACTAGATATTTTTTTTTCTACGTTGATCGCCTTGGATTGCTTTATGTGAGATTGCATGTGAAGGTGACTGTGTTTTATCCTTATGATGGACAACGAGTTGAGGGATTATCACTTAGACTGTATGTCTCATAGTTTGGACAATGATACCCACAACCCAACCATTATTTTGGCATTTGTGTTTCATGTTATTTGTCAACGAATCTATCCATGTGAAATCCTATATCTAAGTTTTTTTGTGTCTGCATTTTTGAAAAAACATAGCAAATCCGAGGGATTTCATCTTACGACAATAAATCTTAATCACCTATTGATGGCGTTGTTTTTTACAGTAAATCTTAACATAGCATGACTACATATCTATTAAATTTTGACAATAAATTTGATGTAATGGTGCATGGGAATTTATCCTGTACAGAGTGTGACTGCATTTTTAGTTGATGCTTCGATAGCGTTAAGTATGCCTGGTATTATTCATGCAGTAAATATGTTTATAGTGATTTCCACCCATGCATTTCTATTCCTGTTTTCTCTCTTTTAAAACCACGAATTTAACCCAACCAATCATCTTGCATAACTCAACGTTAAAGCAGCTTACATGACCCCTATTTGACTCTGT
>JASDQU010201489.1:18648-30677 GCA_032191745.1 Picea mariana | reverse complement strand
TTAGAGGGAACGTTTCTATCCCCATTTTTAAAGATAGGAACAATGAGGCTTTGTGTCCATGGTTTAGGGAAGCCTTGCTTGACGGCTAAATTGAAGAGCTTGTGTAGGTGAGGGATGAGGATAGACCCTCCGATTTAAAAAAAATTAAGCTTGGTAGCCTTCATTGTCTTTATCTTTCCCATTTGTAAGCCGCTTAACCCTGAACTCTATGTCATCAAAAAAAAAAAATCATCCTTTGCAGGCACAATAGGAATGGTGTCCATGACATTAGGGAACTCATAAAGACTTTTAGGGTAGGAATTTTAGTCCCTTAAGAGAATCATATTATTTTCTTTAGTATTGTGGATTATAATTTTCATCCAAAACTTCTTAGGATCAAGCTTAGATAGTTGTGAAAGTTGTTCTTGCTTTTTATTGACATAGTACCTTTTTTTTCCTTTTAATTAGGGATTTGTACGTATTGATCTTATGAAGTTTTAAGGACTCATTAGAAGCATCCCTAAAGGATTTCCTAGCAATCTTACATTCTTTTTCATACCAAGGGTTGGTTGTTCTATTATTCTTTTACACAACACCTCGAAAGAGAACTTGTTAATAGAAGTGGAAAGAGTAGTTGTAAAATTATGATAGAGGTCTTCAATGTTGTCCTTATAAGTTAGGAGATGTAATTCACTATTTAAATCCTTTAAGAAAATGTCAACTTTACTTTTGTTAAAGAGAACTTGTCTTTGATTATTAGAATTCTCTTCAATGACACTCATCTGCAAGGAAAAGTTTAGAGTTAGGTGTAAAGGTCCATGATCAAAGTCAGGTTCATGGTCATTTAAAAGGTCAAAAGTTATTATTTGGTTGGAAACGGGGATATCAAATATTACATAATCTATGACACTACTACCTAGTCCATGATTACAAGTCATTTGGTTGGAGTTTGGCCACTTCATTACTCCATTGCAAATTATTAGGTATTGACAGCGACATAGTTTGACTAGCTCAGTACCAAACAAATTCTCAGTTGGGTGTTTATAGCTTCTTTTGTAGCTATTAGGTAAAACAAGGTCCTCATCTAGCCATAAAGGATTATGGTTGGAATCATTGCTTAAAAGAGTAGCTTGGTTAGTTGCATTCCTAACATTAAAGTCACCTAGTAGAAGGATATTACCTTCATTTTTCAAAGTACAAATACATGTCTCTCTATAGAATATCAAAACTATATCTCTATTTTAATTAGAGTAAAAAACAAAATCAACATTTTAAAAATAAAGACAAACCCTCATGAGCTCCATAGTGAAAGAGGGGTTGGACAATTCTTTGAATAGCGCGAGCCAAAGAATTTTTCATCTTTTTGACATTAAGAGACTTGAAAATGAAAAGTACATTTTTTTGAAATGTTTTGTATACACTCACATTAAATCACAATTTCAAAATAATTGTTATAATATCAACCGTCCTAACTTTCTAACTTATTAAAATTATGACGATTTAGAAATACTTTCTTAAAACTGTTGGAAAACAATTTTTTTTTTAAAGTTAATCTGAATGAATATTAATAATCAATATCATCACCATCATTACTTCATTAGTATTAAATTATAAAATATTTTTAAAATACCCTAAAAACTACACACCATATAATTAAAACCTACTTTATAATTAAAATATTTTATAAAATAAATATATAAGTTTAATGATAAATTGCAATTTTTATATATATTTATATCTTCGTTTTGATATGAATACCCTTAAAAACTACAAACCATATAATTAAAACCTACTTTATAATTAAAATATTTTATATTTAAAAAAATAAATATGATAAAATATTTTAAAAAATAAATATGATGAATGTGTAAGTTTAATGATAAATATATTTATATCTTCTTTTTGATATGAAGTGGATGCCTTATTCACATTACATGTCACAACAATCAAGAGGATATTTTATTATTTTGGAGAAGTCACATTATTTTGATCTTGTCATAGCATGTTGACTTGAAAATGGACAAGCTAAAACTAAACTATCCATATCCATTTGTCACATCAATGAAGAGGACTCCATATTTTATTATTTTGGAGAAGTCACATTATTTTGATCTTATCGTAGTAGGTTGATTTGAATATGGACAAGCTAAGAAATAGAAATTTGATAAGCATGTTGACTTGAATATGGACAAGCTAAGAAACGGAAATTTGATAATTTGTAAGACTAAACTATCCATATGTGGACAAGCTAAGAAAGGGAAATTTGATAATTGGTAAGACTAAAATATCCATATTGTAATCATAGTCACATGTGTATATATGAGTGGTGAGTGGTTTAATTGAATTTCTATGGGTAAGTTCATGAATGGTTAGTGGTTTAATTGAATTTCTATGGGTAAGTTGTTTAAGAGGTATAGAATCAAATAGTTGTTTAAGAGGGTATAGAATCAAATATAGATGCATTAAAGTAAAAAATGTAATTAATAATAAACTTTATTATTTAGAATGGTGAGTGGTTTAATTGAATTTTTATGAGTAAATTTATGAGTGGTTTAATTGAATTTTTATGGATAAATTGTTTCAGAAATATAGAATCAAATATAGATGCACATACATTGAAGTAAAAAATGTAATCAATAACAAACTTTATCATTTAGAAGAGATATTGGAAATAATGATAAGTTGTTTCAAAGGTATAGAATCAAATATAGATGTATTGAAGTAAAATATGTAATTAATATCAAACTTTGTCATTTAGAAGAGATATTGGAGATAATGAGATATAACCAACATGTTGGTTGTTGGTGTTTCATGAGAAAAATAAAAATAAAAATATTTTTTTATAATAAATTTAAAAATAAGGAAGAAAACATCTTTTAACTTTTTGGTTTTTTCTTCTACAAATTCCAACCTCTACACTTAACATTTACCAAACAACCAAATATAGATTTTTCACAATCACATCTAATATATATTTTAAAGTTTCAACATCACATTTATCAACCTCTACACTTAACATTTACCAAACAACCAAATATAGATTTTTCACAATCACATCTAATATATATTTCAAAGTTTCAACATCACATTTAATCACATTTATTATGATTAGTTCCATTACCATTTTGAATAATGGGTATAAAGTATTTGTTAATAGTTTATATAATTTTGATAACTTGTATATATTAGATTTAAGACGACTTAGCCTTGTCTCTAGCAACATTAGGGGATTGAATAGCATATACATTTAAAATGGTTGAATCATTTATTTTTTAAATTAAAAATAATATTATTTATATTAAAAATAATGATTAAAATATAATATTTATTTAAATGTTTTTTTTTAATTAAAAATAATATATATGAAATCAATTTAATAAAAAATAATATTAATATAAAATAAATATATTATCAACACTAATGAATAAACTGTTTTTATAAATTAGAAACATCTATAATACCAAGGGAAAAAATAATGTTAAGAGATTTGTATTCACATTTAAATATTTTATATTTCTTATTATATTGGTTAGGAATTAATAACTTTATATTATGTTGTTCTACGAGCATGCATCACAAGTTTGTTAAATTTCATCACTCAAAATATAATCATTGTATGAGACACTTATTGTTGGAGCTTGATGTAAAAACCATGTTCTTTCATTCTTTTACATTGTGATACAACAATTGTTGTTGCAATAAAATTTATACAATTTTTTGTTAATAAAATACACTAATGGAAAGGGTGTTTCAATATCTATGTGATATCAATGGAAGACCCCCATTTGGTTGCAAAGGTTGTTTTCTTATGGTCCTCCTTAGTGATACGTACCTGATGATATCATGAAAAACCATCTGTAAAGGAGTATGCTTCTCTCCCTCCCACATGTGATACCAATGAGAGGACAACATTAATGAAGTTGGAATAAAATGTTATCATTTTAGGTAAAGTTTGAAATGGTAGTAATTTTGACTTGTGAACACGGGAAAAGTTTAAAATAGTGATAGTTTTGAAATGTAAACACTACAAGGAATTTAAATATTGAGGGGCTTCCACAATCCAACATATTATTTATCATTTTTAGATTATTTGCTTCGACTAAGTCATTAATTTATGATCCATAATGAAGCTCCATTTGCAAAACTTTAATTAGCATTATGTCTTATGAATTATTCAATTAAAGTTCCCTTCACTCTTTTATTTAAGGAATGTTGTTGAACGTATGGAAGGATAAGTTGATTTGTATTTGGATTAATGGTTTTTATTTTTTAACTGAAACATAATATATTTATTCAAAAAAATAATTGTGTTGAAGATAGTAGCAAATTACATCCAATTGATTACATGAGACTTCTACAAATTTGAACATATTTAATCTAAACATACATCTAAAAGCATAAAAGTCACCTCTAGATATGAATTCCAAGTTGGCCTTCAGGTTTCCCATTTAATGTATTAACCCAAATTACATATGATTCAATAATACATACTACTGCCGACATAGATGAATGCCACCTTCTTCTTCCTACCCCTCATTTGATTAAGAGGAACTTGGACCTTCGATTTCCAAAGGATCATGAAGCTGGTGAACTGTTTTGCCTTCCTTCAATGCTGCTTGAAGTGAATTATTTGTTCCCTGGCTGTTTGAAGCCATGGAGAGACATTCCACTCATTGGTAGAGAATTACATTGCACAACTTGCTACAACCAGTCTCTAATGAATTGATTTTCTATTTCTGGAGCAACAATATGCTCATAAGATTGTCATTATGGGAGGTGCAATCATGTTCCAATTTAGAAAATTTTGAGGAAAGTACCATCAAGGGGTTGTTATTGTCTTGATTGATCTCCTCATATTGATGAAGAACTTGACAAGTTTCTCTAATGTTTTCATTTTCCATAGTTGATATTTCCTCAAATTTGATAGAGACGAAATCTAAGGAGCAAACCAATAGCCTAAGAGAGAAGAAAGACATCCAACAAAGGGGGATCACAGACCTTAAAACAAACCAGAAAGGTGAGTCAAGAAACCCCAAACCAAGCAAGGATAACCCATCCACATGGCACGTAGAATATATAAACCGAAACAGAGATCTAAAACCAATCCAAAAGCCCCAAAATTCATAAACCATAATACCTTCTATAGAATTGCCACAGGGAAAAGGCTAAAGAACCTGAACTTGCCTTACTAACATTCTGAGTTTAAAGTGGAAGGTAGAATTTCCCAACATTGAGGATGAATAGATATATTTCCAACACCACAAACCAAGCCCCTTGTTTTTCCTATGAAACTCACAATTTTGGAGCCAACTCTAACCACCACCAACCAAAGCTGGGTGCAAGCACCACATAAACAAGAAGGGATGGACAAGAGTGAAACAACCTTCCACCATTGCATGAGATAAAAAAGAGAATCAATTATAGAATGTTGAGATGTCCACCGAGACCTCGAACTAGCAAATTTGAAACCATGAGACTAGGAATTTGCCTCTACATAGAGCCTGATGTTGCCATATTCCCACATTTACTTAGATGATGCATCAAGGAGCATTGTTTAACCATGAATTGAGCTTGCCATCACGTATGGTAATGAGGAACAATGCTCCTCATGTCATCCTTCCCAAGGCACGACCAAATAAGTTGCATCGAGGGATTCATATTAAACAATGCACCCATTTAATAACCACTAATTGATAAATTTAGGGGATTAGACAACAATTTAACTCCCCATTTTTTAACAATGCTCSAGGCTTAGTTCTGAGCCAACTTAACCCATTGATATACCTCATCATTCAACTCATGTTTAGCCTAGTGGATTACCTCCTCATTCAACYGTTGTTTGATGTGAAAGAATGAGACATTTTCAATTAGAGCGAGTTTGCASTTAATTATGGAAATGCAATTTTTTAACTTATTCCCCATTTGACTAGATCGAACAATCATCACTTTAATGATTAACATTGAGTCTCCAAAGAGCATTAAGGATTTAATGCCTTCTCCCTTAGTGATAGAAAGACCCTTCACAGTGAGTAAGCCTCTACTAGATTATTCAAAACATTTCCTAGACCCTGGGCATAATGGGAAATCTTATTTTCTCTAAGATCACGAAGATTCCCCCCTACACGTGCCACCCTTGTATTAATTTAGTACCATTGAAAATTCTAAAAAAAAGTTTGAAATTATATACGGCGTTGTCTAATTGTTCTACGAAATAATTTTTTTCATCGGAATCCGGCGACATAAATCTGCATGGAATTATTATTTTTGTTGTTTAAAATTCATTTCGGAATGCAGAAATGGATTCGATATATTGAAAAACCCTTGGGACACTCAGATTATACATAAATAATCACTTAAATCTGAAGATTTAACAATTTCTCATCAGATTTTGAACAAATATCCCCCAAAAAAATCATTTAGTAGAACCTTTAGACTACCACATTATATACTTATACATATAACAATGTACTTATACAAATAACAATAGATCAACTTTTAAAAAGTGGTATACCGGAGTTCTCGAATAAAATTTAGGTAAAAATTAGTAAAAATTGAACTTAAACTAATATATTAAACTCATACAGTTAAATTGATTGTAATAAACTCCTATCAATCCCAGATTTGGTTCCATAAGTGATGGACATGGTGGCTAAGACCAAAAGAATATTTATTGAGTCAAGTTTAGCTTGTACGCTGTACGCGTTCTCAAACGCATAGATACTTTACTCCATTCGTAATCGTTCATGTCGCTGCAAGCTTTACATTAGCTCATAAATGGCAGTTATACTTTCAAAAAACGCGTACATTCTTCTCTCCATTCATAATCAAGCTTTACATTAATGACAGTTATACTTTAAAAAACGCGTAGATTCTTCCCTCCATTCCTAATCGTTCATGTCGGTCCAAGCTTTACATAAGCTCATAAATGGTAGTTATACTAAATAGCTTACTTAAGAGGAGAAGAAAAAGGTGTCACATTCTTGACTTTGATTGGACAAGATGAGCTTTTGCATGCCTATTCATAATGATAGGCTTGATTTGAGGATTAATCCACACATACAGCCTTTTGATTTAGGCTTGGCTGTAATGCTTATATGTTTTTTAATCCGGAAAGTACTGTGGATTCATGGAACCAGTGCTGTTTCTATCTGTGGGCCAAATAAAAATGCAGGAAAAACTGTACTGCACGGGTCATGAGATGTCTGTGGAGTTTTCTCCATTCGGGGGGTGTACATACATATATATACATATATCTGAGATTACTAGGATTCTTTGCTGATTTGTTCGTTGTAGCCATCTGCAACAGTATTCAACCAGAATGGCTTCGACGAGGAGATCTCATTCCGTAAGATTATTGTATAATTTTGCATATATTGTGATCAATATTGTCTGTCTTTATACAACAGTGCTGGATGCAGCCCATGTGGGAATGATTAAGAAGCCCAAAGGGTCTAAGGCTTCTAAAGCTAATGATGATCTTCTGAGAGTGGGTTTGACGCTTGTGGAGAGAGCAGCAAATACAGGAGCTGGCAAGTATCGAATCATGATGCAGTTTGCAATATTCACATACATTGGATCAATCATGTAGATTTTAATTAAGATTTTTTTGATAAATAGATTCATGTTTTGTTAATTCTCTGAAACTTAAAAACAAGAAGAAATGTTTCTACAGAAATGAAGTGCATTTCACCAGTGTATTGAATCTGAATGATACATCAGATGCATTAAAAATAGACAGAAAAACATACCTGATTAAAGCTGCATCTGTGAAGTATGAAGATGCATACATACATTTAGAATTCACAAGTTTGCACAATATTAAAACTCAAAATATATAACCTCAAAGTACATTTAGGCTCTGGGTTAGATGAGTTTGCGCTAATATTTAAATTAATCCATGTACTTAGTTCCAGGATAGACACGGTAACTGTCGTTCAGTATTGATATTGAAGAACAAAGCGAAGCTCTGCACACTTATGCTTTGCAATACTAAATCTGATTTTATAGCTCATATCTGCAATCCTCTACATGTTCTATTCATGTCTTATCGGAAGTTTGGGGAACAGGGTTGCATTGTATATTCCTGCATGTACAGGATGCTCCTGAATTGTGAAGCTTGTGAATGGTAAGTGTCATTCAATATAGATATTGAATAGCACAACAAAGTCTGCAAACATATGCTTTGGAATACTAAATCTCATTTTCTATCTCGTATCTGCAATCCTTTACATGCAGAAGTTTGGAGAAGAGTCTTGCATTGTATACTCCTGGAAAAGTTTGGAGAAAAGTGTTACATTTTATATTCCTGCTAAGTAGAGGAGGTTCCTGTATTGAATCTAAATGATACATTAGATGCATTAAAAAAAGACAGAAAAACATACCTGAATAAAGCTGCATCTGTGAAGTACGAAGATGCATATATACATTTAGACTTCACAAGTTGCACAATATTAAAACTTAAATATATAACCTCACAGTACATTTAGGCTCTGGGTTAGATGAGTTTGCGCTAATATGTAAATTAATCTATGTACTTAGTTCCGGCATAGACATGGTAACTGTCATTCAATATTGATATAGAATAGCAAAGCAAAACTCTGCAAACATATGCTTTGCAATACTAAATCTGATTTTATAGCTCATATCTGCAATCCTGTACATGTTTTGTTAATGTCTATCGGAAATTTTGGGAAGATGGTTGCATTGTATACTCCTGCATGTACAGGAGGCTCCTGAATTGTGAAGCTTGTGAATGGTAAGTGTCATTCAATCTAGATATTGAATAGCACAACAAAGTCTGCAAACGTATGCTTTGGAATACTAAATCTCATTTTCTATCTCATATCTGCAATCCTTTACATGTTCTGTTAATGTCTATCCGAAGTTTGGAGAGGAGTCTTGCATTGTATAATCCTGGAAAAGTTTGGAGAAGAGTGTTACATTTTATACTGTCATTCAATCTAGATATTGAATAGCACAACAAAGTCTGCAAACGTATGCTTTGGAATACTAAATCTCATTTTCTATCTCATATCTGCAATCCTTTACATGTTCTGTTAATGTCTATCCGAAGTTTGGAGAGGAGTCTTGCATTGTATAATCCTGGAAAAGTTTGGAGAAGAGTGTTACATTTTATACTCCTGCAAAGTAGAGGAGGCTCCTGAATTCTGAAATTTGTGAATGAGTTCTATATAAAAGTTGCTGATAAATCTGTCAATGTATGTATGCTTATATGTTTACTTTGTATCTTATTATGATTATTCATCTTTTGTATAGAGGAAAATTGATGTCACAAGCATAATTACCGATGAATCAACCATTTATATATTAAGTCTCAAAGAATAAAAAATCGATATGTATGTAGTTGGCTTTTGAAGCGTCATATGAAAGATGAATAAAATAAGAAACTCATGTCTTACCCACCCAGGCTCTAGCAGTGGAGCACCTCACCTCTTTTGGCACAATTATAAATTCTTTTCGAAGAGTCTGAAATATATATTCTTTCCTCTTCCTCGTCGAAAATTTATATGCAAGAAAAAAGTTTCTTTGCATTTGAAACACTGTGATTGGTATTGGTAAATTATGTTTCCTCTGCCTGTTGAGGTGAATAGAAGATTGTTAGGATGCTTTTCTGATCCGAATTGATTTATACCGTCTATTTAATTTGCTGAACTATATAAGAATTGATGCAATGCAGTTTGCCTGGATGGAACCTTGCCGGCATACCGTTTTGATAGAGGATGTGGTTCAGGAGCAAACAATTGGCTTCTTCAGTTTGAGGTCATGATCTATTCCTTATATTTCTTATAACAGAAACTATCCAATTTTTGGGTGAGGCAGTATCTACACTCCTGAGATGGGGGTTTTCAAGTAAAATCCATACACAAATTGGCTGAAAATAAACTTGAACTAATTGTGGCCTTAAATTCCAACTAATCTCCCTGAGACCACGGCGCAGCCAACCATCCATTCTCTACCATTTTCATATTATTTTCCTGACTTACCAGTCGCCATATCTGTAATGTAACCAGAGAAAGTCCATATTAGCCGATCATCTTCTGGCACAAATTTTGTAGTAACTTCACCTATATTTTTATTATCGTTATGTTTCACATCTATTTTCATTCTGTTTTATTCTTGAGCAGTGATTGCTATAGCTTGCGTTGAATCATTAATGCTATTATTGCTATCATTCTCTCTGACAGATTCTCCAACCTATTTAATATGTTGTTCGCCCAAAAAGATATTTAGTAACTCTCAGCTCGAGAATTTATGTTTCCACGAAGCATACTTACCTTTTTAATGTCTGGGTCTGCCTAATAAAAGCCACCATGTTTAACACCAGGGTGGAGGATGGTGTAATGACACAGAGTCCTGCATTCTGCGAAAGACAACACACAGGGGTTCATCTGCCTACATGGATAAGGTGGCTGTATTTTCAGGCATTTTGAGCGACAAGCCTTCGGAAAATCCAGGTAACAGTCACAAATCTCATGTTTTCCGTTGACCAATGAAAACCATCTTCTTTTCCGTCTGATGTGAGAACAAAATTAAAATGCTCCAGTAAATCCCATCTGAAATTTATGCTATGTAATAGAAGTTGATATGAAGATGTTAGTGAGTCTGGCAACATAGCCCACAACGCATCCTAACCTACAAGCAATACAGGGATTGCTTAAACGCATCAGTATAGCCCACAACGCATCCTAACCTACAAGCAATACAGGGATTGCTTAAACGCATAAGTATAGCCCACCAAATGCTTAATAGCTATATATGAATTTGTGGAAGGAAAGAGTTGTAGGTAACTTTTTAAAATACTTTCCTATGGTGCCCACTTTCATAATTTGTTTGCTTGTACCAAATATGTGGATTTGTAATCTTTTAAGATCTAACGAGATATCTTCTCCGAGATTTTCTAGGGATTCTGATCTGTGTAGAGTATGTATGCTAGTGCTGAACGATGGTTTTGCTCATGCACAGAATCTGCAATACAGGGGTACCAAAAATGTATTATATCGGATGACCTGTACCTTCCTAACCCCCAAGTATGTTTAGTGATAAAGATTGACAGATAAGCCTCCCTGCTTTCCCTGTTCTGTTGTCATGGGTTAAGAACCCCACACTTGTCATTCAGAGCTTCATTCCAGTTTGGGGAATCAGGCTCTCTAACATGTATAGTTTAGGTTGTAAAATCTGCTTTCAGGATTTGCTTGCTTGTACCAAATATGTGGATTTGCAATCTTTCTACATCTAACAAGATATCTTCTCTGAGATTTTCCAGGGATTCTAATCTGTGTAGAGTATGTACTATGTATATTATTGCCGAACAATGGTTTTGCTCATGCACAGAATCTACAGTACAGGGGTAGCAGAAATGTATTATATCAGATGACCTGTACCTTCCTAACCCCTAATATGTTTAGTGATAAAGATCGACAGATAAGCCTCTCTGGTTTCCCTGTTCTGTTGTCATGGGTTAAGCACCCCATACTTGCCATTTGGAGCGTCATTCTAGTTTGGGGAATCAGGCCCTGTAACATGTATAGCGTAGGTTGTAAAACCCACTTTCAGAATTTGCTTTGCTTGTACCAAATATGTGGATTTGCAATCTTTTAACATCTATTGAGATATCTTCTCTGAGATTTTCTAGGGATTCTGATCTGTGTGTATGTATATTATTGCCGAATGATGGTTTTGCTCATGCACAAAATCTGCAATACAGGGGTGGCAGAAATGAATTATATTGGATGACCTGTACCTTCCTAACCCCCAAGTATATTTAGTGATAAAGATTGAGAGATAAGCCTCACAGGTTTCCCTGTTCTATTGTCATGGGTTAAGAACCCCACACTTGCCATTCAGATAAGCCTCGTTTTAGTTTGGGGAATCAAGCTCTGTAATATGTATAGCTTAGGTTGTAAAAACCAGTGTTCAGAAGTAAATGTTATGTTGTTTTTTCTCAATTAAAGCTGAAATAGCTAGGATATGTTTTGAAGGATTATTTAGGGCTTTGTGGTCCATTCAGGCTGCCACAGGATACCAGTAAT
>JASDQU010201485.1:4060-19112 GCA_032191745.1 Picea mariana | reverse complement strand
ATGTATATTATCCATCTATGGGTGTTGTATCTGCATGTGCATTTTCCTTCATGTCCAAATACCTTCATCAATCTTGCGGTCCAAAACCCATGACTAGGGTTGACATCAATGACAACAACCAATCTTCCAACAAACTACACTAGCATAAGGAACAAAATCCATATCCTTCATGTCTACGGGTGTTGTAGGACACTACTCAACTAAAAGCTTAGTTCCCACAGAAATTGGAACACTCAATGGTTTGCAATTTTCCATACAAAAACACTATAACACATAGTTTAGATACTTACTCTTTCTCAACCAAATCCTTTTGTTCACTTTATCTATACTGATCTCGATTCCTATGATATATTTTGCAACCCCCAAGTCCTTCATATCAAATTGTGCTGAAAGATGATACTTCAGATCACAAATCAGATCCTTACTATTACGAAAGAATAACATATCATCTACATATAGAGTGATAACAAGGAAATAACCATCATCTTGTTTGTAATACACACAGTGATCTGATTTGGATCTCAAAAATCTTAATATCGATACAAAAGAATCATACTTTTGGTACCACATTTTGGGAGACTATTTTAGACCATATAAAGACTTTTTTAACTTGCAAACCAAAGACTCTTTTACCTATCTCAACATAGTTCTTTGGTTGTGTCATATAGATCTCCTCCTTCAAGTCACCATGTAGGAATGTTGTTTTCACATCCATCTATTCTATCTCCAAATCAAAGGTGCCTGTAATGGATGTTAGGAACCTAATAGATGTTAACTTAGTAATTGGGGAAAATATCTCACTAAATTTTATCCCCTCAACCTAGGAATATCATTTTGCAACCAATATTTCCTTGTTCTTTTCAACATTTCCATCTAAACTAATCTTATTTTTGAACACCCATTTGCATCCAATAGGTTTCCCTCCATTAGGAAATGGGGCCAAGTCCCATGTATTATTCTTTATAAGTGAAACCATTTCCTCATCCATGGGAAATCTCCAAGACTCCTTATCTTCCATCTCCATTTCCTCTCTCAGTATTCTGCATTCATTGGTGTTAGAAGATAAATAAAATATACATATGAGATATAATGGAGTATAATTATACCTATCTAGTTTCCTTCTTTGTTGAGTGGACCTCCTTAAATTTTGACGTGGAGTTTCTTCCTCCTCTTCCAAACTCTCTCAACCCTCCTCCTCATCAAGTCCTTCATGAAATTCTTATTAGATTTTTGGTTCAACTTTCTTGATGTAGTTGAAGTGACTGGCTCCTTCTCATCCTCTTTTGGTTGCACCATTGTGGGAGAAGGATTAACTTCTCTAAAAATAATATTTCTTCTATACAAAAAACTTTCTAGCCATAGGATCCCAAAGCTTATACCCTTTCACACCAACACCATATTTGATGAAGATACATTTCAATACCTTTTTATCCAACTTATACTTCTTCTCCTTAGGAACATTGATCCAAGTGGATATTGGTGGCCACCCACTTGTCCCAAATTCCAACTGGTTCATCTTGACAGTTTTCATTTCAACAAGTTTCTCTGTAATGGGGAAAATTCTTTGTAACTGTGGGTTATTTACTTACGGGGATCTCCTGAATCCATACATAATATCCAAGTGGATGTTTGTGGCCTCCCACCTATTCCAACTGGCTTATTTTGGAAGTTTTCATGTCAGTACATCTTTTTGTACTTCCATGGATGTTTTGGGGATCTAAAAAGTGTTTTCTTGTCTTGCCATAGTCAAACTATAGACATAGTTGGAGTTTGACAGAATAATGTGTAGTTCTTGAAAATACCTTTCCAACGAGCTATCACGCGCCTAAAATAGAGATCGTATGAAAAAGTTACACCCCCGAGAAGTTAATGTACTAACTTAACCCAACAGGGCCCACATGGCTTTGGCATTTCATCTCCTAGGGTTAGGTTTTTAGATGCCTGGGGTTTTGGAATTCATGTTTATTATAAAAATGCCTTTAGAGCCTCATTGTAATCATCTTCTTGCGAATGAGCATAGCCCTCACATCTCTTTTCAGAGATAAAGCTGCCACCATTTTAACGAGTCTTGCACTTTGTATTTTTACAGTCTCTGTACAATTCTTTCATTAATAGAAATCATGTATTCTTGTATCTCTCTGTTTCTAGAAATTTTCATGATTATTTCATTGTAATATCTCTTCTTTCATTTCGTTCCGAAAATATTTTAGATCAGTGGTATCAGAGCCAGGTTGTTCTTAATAATTTTTTTTTTCTAGTGCATGTCTCCAACGAGGTCCAAGTATAGAAAGTTGGGTCTCAAGCTTGTCTCTCTTGAGGACAATTTCTCTCGCACGCCCAAGAAACTCTCTATTGTGGCAGAAAAGAAATATGACAGAGAAAAAAATTCTATTAACCTATTCCTTGAGAAATCTCTTGGGCAACAGAGGGACGAAATGATGGAGAATTTTGCACACATCCTTCAACGCCTGCCGATAGAAACATGTACATCTTCATCAATCAAAAATTTTGGAGGAACCTCTCCCTTCAAGGTACAAGTTATTTTTTATATTCCCATATTTTAAGGTCAGATAAACATGGATGACTTAGAAAAATGGTTAAATCTGCTAGAAGGTTATTTCTCTGTTCAATTTTTTTCGACAGGGAAAAGATCACCTTCGCACTCCTCAATGCTCTCCCCCATGTAAAACATTGGTGGGAAACTTACTGGGAGAAAATATCCACAGAGGAATCTGGAATATATGGGGTCGAGCCTAATTGAGATTTTTTTGTGGATGCGGTCAAGGAACAATACTGCCCTGTTGATAACTATGAAGACCAGTACATGAGATGGACCACACTGCAGCAAGAGAAGAGACAAACATTGTCAGAGTTCACAAACACTTTCCATACCTTGCACACCAATTTGGGTATCAAATATTCTGAGTGACATCTGGTTCTTAAATACCATTGGGCTCTGCATAGGTACATCCAAACCGAAATGGATTTCCTAAACATCTCATCATTGGGATTTGTCTATCGATATGATGTCAAAATCGATTAGAAATTTAGGCACCAGAACAAATGGGCATTCGAGTCTGCAAATCCACAACAACCAAAGCATGGTAAATACAAACCTAACCAACAACCTCCAGACAACCAATCCAAGACACATGGAAATAAGGGTAAAGGAAAGATGAAGAATGACACTGGGAAGTGGTGTGACTTCCACAAAATCCCCTGGCACAAAACCAATGAATGTCGCTCGAAACAGTCATTGATGGTTGAGGTCAAAGGCAAAGAGCCAAACCCTGATTCATAATCTGATCCAATAAATATTGAAAACAAACAAATCATCGACACAGACCCCACTACTACTGTCGTGACCGCAACGATTCAACCAAAAGAACCAGTAGATCATGAAGAGGGGAGAACCTCTTCCATTGACAGATGTGGGTGAAGGAGGGCCTGTTGCATTTCATTGTTGATAACGATAGCCATAAGAACCTCATATCAGCTGAGGTCATCAAACAATTGGGGTTGCCGATAACACCACACCCGCATCCATACAACATAAGGTGGCTTCATCAGGGATGAGATCTTCGTGTCATCCAACAATGTCGCTTGTCCTATGGAATCCATCCCTTCAAGTATGAGGTAGTGTGTGATGTTTCCCCTCTTGATTTCTGTGATGTTGTTTTAGGCCAACCATATATGTGGAACATCATGTTGTTTATGAGTCTTGACCTCGTAGTGTCATTATTACTCTGGGGGGTCAGCTCTACAGAATACCAGAGGTAGTTCTGACTACTGTTCCACCAAAACAGTGCTGCAAGGTAATCTCTCATACTAAAAAATTCATCCTCTTCATACTTTGTTCAAAGGATGCACAAAATACCACTACAACCGTTGCATCCTAAACACCTTCTATCCAGCAAAAGAAGATTGCAGAAGAAAAAGAAGATATTATTCCTTCACCTGAAATGATTCCTACACAATTCCCCATCAAGGCCAGAGACAACAGGTTGGTGGAACAGAGGCAACCCCGCAAACAAGAAGTTCGTGACAGCCTTCTATAGACCAAGCATCACAACTTCTCCAACAAGGCATGCATCTCACCAAGATTCAGATTCAGAAAACACTTTCCCCTCTTCCCCAGGTGCTTAATGGAATGTAGACCATTGCTTCCTAAGGGGGGAGGATTGATCCAAGTGGATATTGGTGGCCACCCACCTGTCCCAAATTCCAATTGGCTCATCTTGACAGTTTTCAGTTCAACACGTTTCTCTGTAATGGGGACTATTCTTTGTAATTGTGGGTTGTTCACTTACGAGGTTTTCCTGAATCCTTACACAACATCTAGGTGGATGTTGGTGGCCGCCCACCTATTCCAACTTTCTTATTTTGGAAGTTTTCATGTTAGTACATCTTTCTATACTTCTAGGGATGTTTTGGGGCTCTAAACAATTGTTATAGGTGAATCCTCCTGCAGAAAAGTGGATTCCCTCTTGGTCTCTAGACTCCTAAGGCCAAGACAGAAAGTGCTTAACGTGGTCACTGACATTCCTTTAGATCTAATCAAGTTAATATATGAGAAAGAAGAAGAAATATATGTACCTTGTTAACGACGTTTGTCCTTTTGAAATCCAAGCTGAGCTTCGATCTTGAGCTCCCTGATAGATCCTGTAGAAGAAACGAGGATACAATGGACTTTCTATTCTACTGAGATTAGCTCAAACATAGATCTATCTACTGAAGACAAAATCATGTGGAACCAAACATAAGTTTGAAAGAAACAGGCCAAGCATTGATATATTAATAGGAACAAGTAAAATCACTTACAATCCTTTGATGAAGGTGCAACAACTTCTTCCAATTCTCCTTGTCCAAGCCCTTTGCTCAAGTATTCTACATTGATCACTTTGATGGCATCTCACTTATGGGATCATAAGTTTGGTGTAATTCTCAATATCCATCCATCTCTTCTACCATGAGGAGGCATCCTTATATAGGCTTGGAGAGGCCTAACCACTTGAGAGAGCTTTGGGATAAGTTGAGGATTCCTGTCCTTCAGTTGTGGATATCTCCTAAGATCATGCCTTGACCCAAGATTCGAGCCCAAATACCTTTAGATATTGAGGGGTTTGTCCCCTGATTTCCTCCAACAAACCGAATTTCGCCCAAAAAAGAGAAGTGCTCCCTCAAAAGGGGCACAGAGCACTGGAACGCTCCTCTATAAGGGAGTACAGAGCGCCAATGCTCCCTGTCAGTAGGTAGGGGGGTGCTCCCTCCCAAAATTGATGTTTTAGTGGCTTTTTTAGTGGCACAAGGTTTGTACTCTTTTGTCAATTGATTTTCCTTCTTCAAAACTGGTCTTTGAGGTGTCTTAGTGTCCTTACGATGTCGTTTGAGAAATGAAATAGATAGTATTATGTTTATGACACTTGCGACCAATATGCAACACTTGCAATATTTATAATGACGACACTAGCCATCTTTGCAAAGAGTAATTTTGATGTGTAACAGATTGCCCCCCAAAGTGTGAAGTCATAAGACGATGATGAATGAAGTACTTTGTAGTCTTTTTTGAGCAAGGATATGGACACAGAGAGACAGGAAAATGATGCACACAACCATGAAACAAATATTATGGCATGTTTCAAACCCAGGGCAGGCATACCTATGCTTGAGTGATAAAGACTTTTTCAGGTATGGCCGCCATAGAATACACTGCAGATCCATAATGATATTGATAAAAGGTATAGCCATCGAAGATACAATGTGGATCTATACTCTTATGAACTAAACTGATCGTAGCCACGAAGAATACACAGTGGATCTATGAGACGACAAGACATAGCCACGACCAATACAATGTGGATCTATGTTACAACATATGTCTCAATGTTCAGAGAAACTCTGTTGCAACATGGGCAAAGTATATATCAGAGTGATGACTTAACCTAGGGTCTTCTTACCAATCCCGATGTAGTACGAATCTAACCATGTGAATAGATTTCCTGATGTCGAACATGGCAGAAACCACTTGATTACCGGTCAATGAGGTAAACCTTTAACAAGCGCGAGGGAGATCACCATTGATGTCAATGATTCCCAAGGTACTCTAGTACATTCCAACGAATGTGAATGGATGAGCTGAAGTCGAACATCCATAGAATAATCTTATCAGAGGTCAATGATGTAAACTCACTGTTGGACGCGAGGAGGCCTGCCATTGAGGCATGCAGGTCCCAAGGTACTAACTAGTTTCTAAGTCTAGTTCCTGGATAATGTGTTGAATTCGACAAGAATAGACTCATCTAAGGAGGGCCTTGATGTATCCCCCATCAATGACATGAAACTGACACAGATATGTAATTGGTAGATCAAATGAACATGGACCGACACGGGTATTGAAACATAATATTTGTGATCACTGACTCTTAAGGCAGATACTTCCCTTGAACACTGAGGCACAACAACATAAATGTGACATGGACCAAAACTTGATGATGCAGTGGATGTTGTGAATTTTATCAGGTGACCCAAACGAGTAAAAGAAACTAAGAGGATTGGCTCAGTGCAGAAGTTCAACGGATTAAAATGCGTGCAAAGACAAAGTGTCATGTTCAAGGGCGACTGTAAGAGCTACTGGTAGTGCTCTCAAAAACTGCTTGGCTTGCTTCTTTCAATTTCCCCCCCATCCAGATAGACGAGTACCTCTTTTTAATTTAACAAGCTCGAGGAGGGTAACACATGTTTGATATGACTCACCTTTGGTAAGTCCCTCTTCCTTTGTTTAGCGAACTGGAAGAAGTAAGGGTTCGGTCCTGTATGGGCCCTTCAATGTATGATTGTTTAACGAGTCCAGAGAAGGTAAACTCGACGGTTTTTCATATTTAGAGAGTATGAAAACAACTTAAAGATGACTCCATTGTTGTCCTTTTTCGTAATATTAGTCTTCTGAGGCCTAAAAAGAGATAAATTATCACTCAAAAAATGCCCTTTCAAACCTTTTAATGAGTGGGAAAGGAAGCAAGATCACTCGACTATATTTTCATGTTTAGAGAGTCTGGAAAGAGTTTAAAGAAGACTCCAGGGGGTTCCTTTTTCGTATAACCTTTATGAGTCCGAAAAAGTGATAAAAGTCTACTCGATTACATTCTAATGTTTTTTTTAGCACGAGAAAGAACAAAGACTAAGCTCGGTACTCTGCTCCCAGCTTGAAAGCTAGTGGCTTAACTCCAGAATGATCATCAAAGGCTGGAGACATGCCCCCCAAACTTCAATTCATTCACTGACTTTGTGGTTGTCACCAATTTCTGTATTAGATGGAGAAAAAGGATACAGGTGGATGAAATGAAGGTTCAAATATGAAATCTAATGAAAGACTCGACTCGACATCTACGAGATCTGGCGAAAGACTCGACCTGACGGGAAAGGTAATTGTTTCATTTTTTAACGAGCTTGACACAAGAAAAGAAATATGCTCAAGGCTCTGGGTTCAGTCCCCAGATATCTGTTTCATTGTTTAACGAGCTTGCTACAGAGAAGAGAAAATATGCTCGTAACCTCTGTTTCATTTTTTAATGAGCTTGCTACAGAGAGGAGAAACTATGCTCGTAGATTCTCCTTGATCATGGTTTCCAAGAGAATAACGCTCTGGAAGGACACCATGTCAAGGGACAAAACTCAGTCATGGCTTCCAAGAGATCTTCATTGGATGGAAGAAAATCATTTTGGAAGGAACACATGTCGAGGGTTGCGACAGGGGTAAGGATATCAGTCTCCAATATCCCTACTGAAGAGATCACCATGTCAACTATTGGATCCAAGTCATCGGAAATTGAAGTCATGGGAGACAACGGAAAATCATCATTAGGAGGGAAGATAGAGTGTATATCTCCTCGAATTTCTTCACGAGGGGGAAGAAAAGAGGATCGATGATGGTTATCATCTCGAGGTAGCTCGTCGACGCTAAGCATTTCCATAATAGATTCATTAGAAGGAAAAATTGGGGAAATGTAGTCGATTACAGACGACAAGGAATTAAGCGACGATGGCATCGAGTAACTGTCGGGTGCCAATAGATGTTGGTCATCCGAAGAGGGAGAAGTGGATTGGATATCAACGTATGAGGTTTCGGCTGGACTAAGTGGCATGGTGTCACTGAGTGCATCGAATTCCAATAGACTGGGTACAATCCAAGGGTCAGAGGATTCCAAGGATTGGTAAACCGTAGTCTAAATCATTTTGATCATGGCAATATGATGTGCAGTGGGTGGAAGTGGTGTAGGGAAGGTACCCATGAGGCTAGAGTATTTCAACAAGCCAACACCAATGCTTTCATGCATGATCTTATGATTGCCCAAGAAGGGAATATTGTTGGTAGCGGGAATGGGAGCATCAGGCGTACAAAAATCTAACTAATCGATAGTGAAAATTTTACCTTGATGAGGAAATTGTACACATCGAAAAACTGACGAAGCAACGACGGTCATAGCATAGAACCAACTTCTTCCAAGTAACATGTTGTAATCGAGGGGAGCATCGACCACCTCGACGTCAATAGAAACGGTTTTTCTGCCCAATTGGAGGGACAGGGACTACAAAAGTTTGTGCGGATGAAAACCTCACCCATCGAATGCACGTAACATCGTGCACGTAATTTTGATGTGTAACAACAATGTTTTCTTGGATTTCCACAGTCAAACTATAGATAGAGTTATATTTTGATGGCATAATGCATAGTTCTCGAAAATAGCTTTCCAATGAGCTGCCACGCACCTAAAATGGAGATTGTATGCAGAAGTTACGACCTCGAGAAGTTAATGTGTTAACTTACCCCAACGGGGCCCACATGACTTTGGCGTTTCATCTCCTAAGGTTAGGTTTTTGGATGTCTAGGGTTTTGGCATTCATGTTTATCATAAAACGTACTTTAGAGTCTCATTGTAATCATATTCTTGTGAATGAGCGTAGCTGTCACATATTTTCTTAGAGATAAATCTACCACCATTCTAGCGAGTCTTTCACTTTGTATTTTTACAGTCTCTGTACAATTCTTTCATTAATAGAAATCATGTATTGTTGTATCTCTCTGTTTCTAGCAATTTTCATGAGTAATTCATTGTAATATATCTTCTTTCATTTCATTCCTAAAATATTATGGATCAAACATGAGCATATGTCTCACAACCAAAAACACAAAGATGTTGAAGTGAGGGATTCTTTCCTATCCATACTTCCATAGGGGTTTTGTCTACAAGAGTTGATGTGGGAGACCTATTAATCAAGTAACATGTATTAGCAACTACTTCTCCCAAAAAATTCTTCTCCAAGCTAGCTCCACTGAGCATACTCCTAGCTCTCTCCACCAATGCTATATTCATCCATTCTGCAACTCCATTTTGTTGACAAGTGTATGTATTTTTCTTATGTCTTTCAATACCATTCTCCTTACAAAAATTATCAAACTTTGTAGAACAAAACTCACTGCCATTATCAATTCTCAACACCTTAATTTTCATACCAGTTGGATTTTCCAAGAGAGATTTAATCTCCTTAATCCAATTAAAAACCTCAAGTTTAGTTCTAAGAAAATATACCCATGTCCTTCTAGAATCATTATTAATGAATGACACATAATACAAAGCCTTATAAATTGAAGGAACTCTAACTAGACCAAATACATCATAATGAATTAAGTCCAACAACCTAGAAGATTTATGAGAACTAGAATAAAACTAAACATGGTTCTATTTTCCATACATGAGTGCTCATAGAAATCAAATTCAAGAGTACAATAATTTAATCCATCAATAAGATTTATTTTTTCAAGTCCTGTAGTCCCTTCTCACCTATATGGCCCAATATTTGGTGCCATCACATTGTATTCTTTGTAGGAAACTTGGTTTCCGAAGCAAGAGCATGTTTAGGAGGTTTTGATTATGAAGGTGTAGATCCTATAAATCTCTTTTCTATATAAATGGAAGAACTATTACACTCAATAGTGCACCCATCAAGCTAGAATAAAGTGCCCACACGAAGACCCTTAGCAAGTACCATAGATCCTTATACCATATTGCACCCTTTGTTAGAGAAAACAACCTACAAATAATTAAGTATGCTTATTGCTAGTAGGTTTCATGCTAAACCCGGAAGGTGCAAAACTCCATTGGTCCCCTTTACTCTTCCATTAAGGAATCTGATCAAGACTCTACCACAACCAACTATGTTGAGAGGAGAGTCATCACCAAGGTATACCATTCCACCATCATATTTCTCATACATTGAAATCCAATGCCAATGGTGAGTCATATGGAAAGAATATCCATAGTCTATTATCCATGCACTCTGGCTTGAACGAGTTGCCAAAGCTGCAACAAATCCACTTCCACCATCCTCCTAAGAAGATTTTTCAAACTCATCATCAGAATCATTATTTTCCTTCTTATTCTTCTTCTTTTCTTCCTTGTAGTCCCTTTTGAAATGTCTGACCTTGTCGTAGATCCAACATTTTTCCTCGGACTTTCCAAGAGACTTATGTCTCCCACATGATTTGGATATACCCTTTTCTCTCTTCTTACCTTTTTCCTTCTATATTCCTCGAACAACCAAGGCCTCCTTGGTGGATTCAAAATCTTTTCACCTCACCTCCTTTGAGAGTAAAGCAACCACAACCTGATCAAGCACCAATGTCTTCATAGTTCTTCCAATGGCCATTATCAGGTTGTCCCATGAATTTGGCAAAGAATGCAAAAGGGTCATACAATGATCCTCCTCATTCATCTTTACTTCAACTGAGATCAATTGGGTCACAACAATATTAAATGTATTTAGGTGCTTGGCTACATAATCACCATCACCCATTCTCAATGCAAACAACCTTTTTTGTAGAAAAAGTTTATTAACCAAGGATTTAGCTTGATACAAATCCCCCAATTATTCCAAAGAGCTATTGTAGTTTGTTCTTAAAAAACATTCAATTATGTTGAATCAGACACATATAACCTAATAAAACTTCTCACCTTTCTCTCCAACACTATCCACTCTTCATCTATCGTACCAGTGGGTTTGGTTCCAGATACTGCAACCCATAGATCTCGATCTACGAGAAGATCCTCCATCTTGAGCTTCCATAGCTAAACATTTGTGCCATTAAAATTATCCATTTCTAATATAGATGTGCTCGTCATTTCCTTGCAACAAGATTTGTTTATGTGCAAGATCCCACTCAAACAAAGATTAGATAAAAAATCCTTGTCCCTAACAACTTGGATTTGAGGTGATCAGGCTCTTATGCCAAATGAAAGGAATAAGATGTGCAAAATACACTTCCTACACTAATCCATGAGAGAAGAATGTGCAAAAATTAAAACTAGAATAGTTGCAAACACATTAAATAAACAACAAACAATTAACAACATGATATCCTTGGGAAAACCTTTCCCCCCCCCACAAAAAAAAAAAAATAAAAAAAAATTCTACACTTTATGTATTATTCAACAACTAAATTGTTACAATACATAGTCTTTGTTCTCTCAATAAGAGTGTTTGGCAGTAGCATAATCCTGAAGAATTTTTAACATCATAATGGTACGATAAAAATCACACTTTGTGATTTCCTCCATCCCTAACACTCAATAAATAGACATAATAAAAATGATATGTAAAGTGCCATGGATATTCCACTAGAACAATTTGTCACAAGATAACAGATAAATAAAACTGAAATCTACACTATGAAGGTTAAATTCCTTTAGATTTCAGAATCTTTAGTTACTGATTTTTTGCTTATGCATACAATAGATAAAATGTAGAAAACAGAGAACAGTAAAATACAATCACACACCATCCACAAAATAACACAAAGGTTTCTCTAGGAAACCCTTACGGAAGAAAACCTAGCTAGAAGGTGAAGTTGCTTTGCTCTCTTTTCTCTGGTATGGAAATGATGCAAGTACAAAGGAGAAGGAACTCTCTATGGAGTTACCTGAAACTTGTGGCCTGTTAGGCTACTACAAAATATTAACTCCCTATGTTATTCTCTCTATTTTCTCACTCCCAATTGTTCTTCTCTGCTATGGAACAACATACAATAACATAGAATGGAACCCCTTCTCCTCCTAGTGGCTTGGTATTTAACATAGCCAGATAGTCATCTAGGGTTAGGGTATTGACTTCTTCAACCCTTAGTTAGTGATTCAATTTGGAACTTCTAGAATGTTCTAGAAAATACACTACATGGCTACCCCAACATGTTTAAGTAATGGGGGTTGAGGTGGAATCCACTCCCACCACAGTGATCAATATGGTAGGTCAACTTGTGTGAGGCATAAATTTCTCATACAAATTCCAATTGAGGGGATTCTTGCACCGTTGGAAAGGTCTCGATGTGTAGAATACATAATATTTCTCCATGGTAAGGTTTGGACCATAAAAAAATGTCGTTTTATGCCTCAAAATGGCTCTAGAAGATTTCATATGGTTTTTTTGGACCCAAATTTCCAAATTTGGACCAGCCGCCAAAATGGTCCCACAAGTTGAATGCTCTAGTTTTTCCACCGAGAAAGTATTGAGATAGATGAAAATTAATATAATGATCCAATCCAGATAAGAAACCATACAACATTTATGGTTTACCATTTCTGCATATTAGAACAATCAATAGGTTATTCCTTGCCGCTGCTTTGCAAGTATTCCTGCTACAACTTTGTATTATTCTTTATATAACTCTGCATTATTCTTTTGCATTGCTCTGCATATCTTCTTTCTATAGCTCTGCATGATTCCTGCTACAACTCTACTTTATTCCTGCTACAACTCTACAAAGTGTATGGCATGCTTGTCCCAAAAAACATGTTGTAATCTAATATATATCCCCAATCAATAGATTTGCATTTAATTAGTGTGCTATGAGGACTTGGGTTCAATCCCATTAAGAACATCAACAAATGAGGTCCCCTCTAATGCAAGTGCAAGTTCATGTTGTGTTATGAGTCAATCGGACTTGATACCAATTTCCCTAGTAACATGATATATAGTGAATGCTATAATTAGATACCCCTTCATCTAATTGTTTTGTTATGTCCTAAAAGACCCAAGTTCAATTCTCTGGAGAATACCTGCAAATGCAAACTCCTCATGTGTAAGTGCAAGTGATTCTTGTACTACGATTTGGGTTTAATGTCCAGAAGGATATGTTGCTAGAGTGGATCATACTCCTTCATGAAATTATTGTGTTATGACCTAACACGACCTACTAAGGTTCAATCGAATTCTTATTGGAAAAAATGAATTCGTATCTTATCTCGTCCAACCCTACCTCTGATGGAAGAGAGTGAAAGAAAAGATTGGTGCCTAACAATTCGGCATTGAATTTTTAAAGATAGTTACGTTTTGTAAGCTCAATAGGGTAGGCGTGCATTGAATGAGTGCTTGCTTTAATATATTAAAATATAATTCAATGTGAAAGCATGAGCGCGAGTCTTTTAAGCGCGAAATCCGTTTTGCTTACGGAAGTGGGCCCCCTAATTGCTCGCGCCTTAAACACCGTTTCTGTTCCGTTAAATTTAATGAATGAAACTTTCAAGAAACCTCTTTTTGACCGAAAAGAAAGCACTTGGACATGTTGCGTGCCTCGGGAGGTTATAGAGAAGAACATTTTAATTTTTTATATAACAAGAAGAAATATAAGAATTGATTTAATAGTTTTAATTTTCATTCTTTATGAAGAAGATGTCTAAAAATTCATTTGTGAAATATATATTTATTGTAAAATTTGGGAAATTACATTTAATTCACTTCATGTGGAGGAGATTTAACCAATGCTTATTGTGTATATATATACATAAAATCATATTAATGTTTAGTTGAATTTCCATTATTACTATTACAATTTTTTAAATTCATGATAAACCATGTAACTAGATTATTAGATTCTTGATTAATTAAACTAAATGTTTATTGCTTATTGCTTACCATTTGAAACGTCTTAATTTCCCATCCACTAATATATTGTTTGATTTAAGATATATATAAATTTTTTTACATAAAAACATTCTTAACGGATGAAAATTGAAAATCATATCAAAACCAGGTAATACTAGGTCATCTTCATCCAAACTTTCCGCACACTTATGCCAAATTAAAATATTCTAATTTATAAGTTAAGTTTCCATTCACTCAAAGGAATTCAAATACATCTAATTCTTATTCTTAGTCAAATGAATTCAAATTTTATAATGAATATTTAAAATCATTTTTTTCAAGGAAATTTTTATGGGAAATCTAAGGGATGCTTCCTCACATTTATGGATGGTATTTCTAGTAAATTTATTAACTAAACCAATATCCTTATCTAGGGGATTATAATTGGGCACTTACTAACATAAAACTAGCCAAATACCTATAAATATTGGTGACAACTAGTTGAGTTGACCCCTTGGGCTTAATATTAGATAGCACATACATACATATAAGTCAAATGGGTCTAGTTTGGGTGGCTAAAAGAATAATTTGTTATCCTCCCCCACTTAGGTTCAAATCTTTCTTATCAATATAAATTAAAGGTTGAGGTGGTTTGACCAGATGGTTGGGACGTAGTACTTGCACTCTTCCCACCAGGGTTTAAATCCCTGATGAGACTATGGCCCATTGTGATAAGACTAGAAGGATACATGCCCCCTTGACTGGAACCCCCTTCAAAGGTGTGTCTATGGGCGTCTCAATCCTTGCTAAGTCATAAGTTTCTTGCTAGGCATTGGCTTGTGGGCTGTTAGCACTAGCCTAGGGTTTATAGTGGCAACTAGTCAGATTTGAACCTATGCCTCACCTAGGTAATCCCGGTCAATTGTTGATTCTCATATATATATATGTGTGTGTGTGTGTGTGTGTACACACACACACACACACACACACTTGATTCAATTTTAAATTTAATGCATGTATAAAATTTTGAAAAGTACGAGAATTGTGTTTAATACAAATTTTCCTAAAATAAATGCCTTACAAATTGCTTGGGAGTAATAGTGGGAAGTCAGGAGTTTCACATCATTGACACAGTTTTGTT
>JASDQU010201484.1:6531-17740 GCA_032191745.1 Picea mariana | reverse complement strand
AGAAATTATTCTAGAGTGTGGTACATATGTCCTGAAAGATTTGAGATCTTTCACCATAGAATAGGCTTCGTTTTCTAGTATATTATATCTTAATTTGGCGTCTCTAAGACTTTTACTGAAAAACGTAATCGACTGCTCAAACCCTTCTTCATTCTTTTGGAGAAGTACTGCTATGATAGTATGTTCCAATGCAAAAGAAAAGATCATGAATTCCTTAGTATAGTGAGGACTAGCTAATACCAGAGCTTTGCATATAGTTTTCTTAACTTGCTCGAATGATGCTTTAGCTTCAAAATTCCATTTGATTTCATTGTCTTTCTTCAGCATATCTGTGATTAATTTGACATTTTCAGCAAAGTTAGGGATAAACCTTCTAAAAAAAATTATTTTACCTAAAAAAGACTAGATTTCTTTTTTATTTTTAGGAATGTTTATTGTGTCAATAGCCTCGATTCACTTGGGATCAACCTTTATTCCATATTTTGAAAACATATGACCTAGAAGTATTCCTTCTTACATAGCTAAATGAGACTTTTTAGGGTTTAGAGACAAACCAAATTTTTGACATTTCTCAAAATTTTGTTTGAGATGAAACAGATGTTCTGCATCAGAATTCGAGAAGACTATTAGATCATCTAAGTAAATAAAGAAAAACTTATCTCTCTCACTGATGAAATCTATATCCATTTCTCTTTGGAAGGTGGCCCCTACATTAATCAAACCAAACGACATTTTATCATACATGAAATTTCCCCACGGAGTAGTGAATGAAGTTTTTTCTTTATCATCTTCATGGAAAACAATTTGGTTATAAATTAAGAAGCCATCGATCATCAAAATTTTGTTTTCTCCAACTAATTTTTCCAGGACATGATCCATTTTTCACAGTGGGTAGTTATCTTTCAAGGATGACCCGTTTAAATTTCTGAAATCCACACAAAGCCTAATTTCTCCACTTTTCTTTTTGATGGGTACCAGATTTGCTACCCATTCAAAATACCTAAGTGGGAAAATAATATTTGCATCGAGAAGCTTCTTGACATCTCTTTCTATTACAGGTAAGAGGATAAGGTTTATCTGTCTCAGAGTTTGTCTAAAAGGTTTGATAACCTGTTTCAAAGGAATCTTATGTTCAATCACAAAGGTTTGATAATTTTTTAAATCATCATAGGAACAGGCAAATATGTCTTTGTATTGTTTAATAAATTTGACATGTTTATTTTTCTGCTAAACTGGAAGGTATTTAGATAACTTGACTATCTTAGGTTCTTCTTTAGTTCCTATGTCACAGTATTCAACCTCCTCGGGTTGAGTTCATAGGGTATATTTCAAGGGTATGTCATCTTTGTCAAACAACCTCTCTAAGGGTATCAGTCCTCTATGGATCTGATTGTTCTTAAGTACAAGCACTCAATGAATCGTGATCTTATCTTAGAAATTTTTAGGCTCTTCACCTTCTTTCATGATCCAGATAGGATCGTTCTAGTTCTCTTGATCTATATGAGTCTTGGAGAATTCATCGACCATTTCTAGATTTTTTTTAATCTGCTCGTCATCTTCAAAGATCTGTCGGTGTTTCACATTATTTGGGATTGAAGGTTTTTGCCTCATTTATATATGATAATTTAGTTTTAGGATAGTAGGAGGCATAAAAGTCGCAACAACTTTGGCCAAGGAGTCTTCCTATTGATTTTCCATTCTTGGAATCTTATGAATGTTAAATGACGAGAAGAAATTCTCAATCAGATCCCAGGCACAATTTCTATATGACCTTAGCCTTGGATGTTTTTCTTGATATTGTTGCATTATTTGTTTTACAATAAGTTCTGCATCACCATAAACTATTAGATTTTCAATTTTTTGTTTTCTGGCAGCCTCCAATCCAAAGACCAGAGCTTCGTACTCAAAGACATTATTAGTATAATCGATTTCCCACTGTAACCTGTATGAAAAGGGAATGCCATATTCATATCCAGGTGCAACAAATAACACTCCTACCATTTCCCCTTTGTAGGACAAAGCGCCATCAAAAAACATTTTTCATACTCCTTCTCTGTTATTTACACTTTTCTGTGTTTTTTCCATTTTTTTGTTTTCCTCTTCTATACAGTCATCAAAATCAACATCTAATGATAAAATACAATTTCCTACATCCTGATCGACAGCATAGACTGGATAGTTGTTTGGGTTTTGAGGGTCACTTACAGTATATGTCAGTCTAGTCTCTTTGTATAGTCAAGTAAATTGTCCACCAAAAATCGGGATCGCAATGTATCTTATGTCCATTTGAAGTGATCCACCAAGTTTTTCTCCTCAATACCTGGATAAAAGCATTCCATACTTGACAGGGACGTCAACAATGACTACATCCATAAGAATACTCTTTACAGGAATCTATGAAATATTCACTACTAAATCTTTGATCATGCCCAGACACTTAACCTTTCTGGAATCAAAAGAATATAAGTCCTGATAAGGCCTAATGATTTCAAGGCCCAACTTTTCCATGATAACTTTAGGCATTAAGTTGTGAGAGGCCCCGAAATATAACATGCAATTATGAAGTAAATGATCATGCACAATTAAGGTAATATAAAAAGGAGCTACATAATCCTTACCATTTTCACTCTTGTAATTATTGGTGTGTGTAAATATCACTCTAGAACACCACTATGGTGCATTGGTTCACCTCAATTTGACCTCATTGAGATATATAGAGTATATTGTGTGTAAAGTATTCATTATTCATAACGGTTAATGAGAATTCTTCCATTCTTTCTCTCCTTCTTATTATTTCTCCAATTATTTCAGCAAATGTGTGTATTATTGTTTAGATAGATCTATTTTGTACAGGTTCAACACATTTACATGGTATGAAAGTCAACGGGATGCTAAGAAAAAGATACACCAAAATTGTTTGCAGGTACAAAAGATTGAAGATAGCGGAAAGATGGAATTCCAAAAAGAATTCATTCTTACACCTTACAACTATTTTGCATGGAAGGAGAAAATAGACATACATCTCCAATCCATAAGGTTGTATAGGTTAACCATGAATACATATACAGATCTGACATCATCCATAGAAAAATACAAGTACTTAAATCACATGGATGAGGCACTCGGAACAATTTGCAATCTTATTTCTCCTGATCTCTTTTTTCACATATCTTCCTGTAAGACTCCCAATGAAGCCTGGAAAATCTTGGAAGGGATCTTTAGAAAATAGGATGAGATGAGGGGACACATGCTAGAGGTGGATCTACTCACATCGGATCCAAAAAGATTCGAAAATATCCAAGATTGGTTTACAAAATTCAATGATTTGCTATCTCAACTCAAAGCTTGTGGGGTTGATAAATCAACGAAGGAGAAACAAATGGTTCTCACCATTCTCTCCAATATTGGTCCTGAATTATTTGTATTAATATCTACATTCCATATTATCATATTCACCTCTGGAGCCACCTGGAAGATTCCTTCTCTTGAGGACTTTATCGAATCCTTGACACAAGAGCAAACCAAGCTCATCAACATGGGCACAATCAAAGGCCCAAGGGCACATGCACTCACTGTGCATGATGGCAGCCACAAATATCAGAAATATAAAGATAAAGATAAGATAAAATCTCATGCACATACGAAGAAGGAAGGGTACACAAAACTCTTCACCGATGCCTTCAGATCCAAAGGAGAAAAGGGAAGAAAATGAGAGAAATGCACATATTGTCACAAAGGATTCCATTTGGAATCCACATGCATGAAAAAAAAAACATACCAGATGTCTTAGATACTTCATAAAAACAACTTTGGAGATCGCATCCCCAAGGGTGCAAAGAAGAAGAAGCCAGAAGATCTGAATTCCAAGAAAGGCAATTCTAGCCATGCCTTGATTTCCATCAAATCCTCCCCCGATGCTTGGATCATATATTTAGGAGCATCACATCACATGGATACCTCAGAAGAAGTATATTCTTCTTTGGATGCATGGAAATTTCCTCCCATTCTGATGGGGGACAACTCTTTTATCAAAGTCACCGGTAAAGGAAGGATTGAACTCACCAATGAAAGTTTCGAGAATGTCTTGCATGTTCCCAAGCTTTCTGTCAACCTTCTCTCCATGTATCTGATGATGAATTCCGGTACTAGAAATAAATTCATATTCACACCAAATTCCATGGACATATATGACATGCAAACCAGCTCTAGGGTTGCTACCAGTGACGTAAATCATTAGTCTAGATTGTATACATTTTCTGGATTCATTGAACCTGATTCTTCTTTACTGTGTACTCATGTTGATGAAAGTAGTAGGATATGGAATGAAAGGTTTGGACATTTGAGTTTCAGATACATGCAACTGCTTAGCAAGCACAGATTAGTTGATGGTCTACTAGAAATCCATTTCTCAAGGGGAGTATGCGAGGGATTCGTTCTCGGGAAACACCCTCAAGAGAAATTTGACAAAGGAAAGTCTCAGCAAGATTCCGCACCTTTAGATATTATCCATAGTGACCTTATGGGTCCTTTTCCACATCCATCCATCAGCAAAGTGAGGGTTGTTCTCATTTTTTTTTATGATTTCTCACATTTCACTTGGATCTACTTTCTCAGGAAAAAATTTGAGGTCTTTCAACACCTCAAAGATTTCAAAGCCTTGGTTGAGACACAGTCCAGAAAGAAGATCGGTGTCCTCTAAGATTATAATGGGGGAGAGTATGTAAATCATGAGATCCATAATCTTTACCATGAGGCATGGATTCAAATGCAACATTTAGTTCCCTATACTCTGCAGAAAAATGGAGTTGTTGAGCGGAAAAAACTGATCTCTAAAGGAGATGGCATCTTGCATGTTGCATGCAAAGTCACTAGCATAGAGACTATGGGCCTGTTAATGATCTGTAAATTTCCTAGAGGTTATCAGAAAAGAAGAAATCTACGGGAGGTAACTTTATCCAACCACTTTGAAGCTAGGATCTAGCCCTACCAGCTTCAGAGAGGGATCTCTCTATATGATTTAGATATGTTTCAAATTCAAATATTAGGCTAGGTAAATAAAATATGTTGGTCTTGTTTGTTGTAGTTTTCATTGGGTTGGCTGAGGGGGCTTTACACATCCATTGGGCTATGGGGTTTGTATCCTAAAATAAAATCTAACCAGAAAACAAAGAAACCTTTCACAGGGAAAGATAATATAATCACTGGATTCTTTTAGTAGCATAAATGAGGAATAGCAGAAAAGACGAGAAAGTCAATTACAACAAAGAAGCAGTTAAGAATTTCTTTATCTTAAAATCAGAAGATAAAACACTTAAATATTTTAAAGTTAGAAACAGGGTACACAAGATAAATCCTACAACGTTCGTTACTTTCAAAGATTAGATTTAGAAAACAGTGTGATAACTAAGCAAGAATAACATTTAACTTAGAAAGGAAAACATCACTAAGGAGTACACTCAAGAATCCTGTGGAAATGCTTCTTTGAACTAATGGAAGATCTCTTGAAAAATATTATAGTCTGGTAGCTCGCAGGGCGTAAAGATCAACCCTCAATACTTTAAAATGTGAAGTATTTATAACCCAAAATACAAATGATCCTGTCATTAAATATCAGGACGTGGTAAATCTATTTTTAGCTTAACTAACTTAACAAATTACAAAAATCTAGGAAACTGCTTGATGATGTGTCGAACTTCATGCTATTTTCTGGGTGAACTGTTGGTGAGGCCTCTACATTACCTTGTCTAAATGGATAGCTGACTGGGCTATGAAAGCTCATCGATTACTTGATCAGGTTGCAAAGCTCTTCCCATCAAAGATGACTGGGAACGCTGACTTTGAGTAAACTTTGATAGACTTCATCCATCTCTGTGTCCTTGGAAAAGGTAGGATTGGTGATGAAGATGTACCAGATCTCATGCTATATGTTGATGTCTAACTATAGTGCATCTAGGAATGCCTTTCCAATGATACTACCTTGAGTTCTTGCAAATTTCGAACTATCCTTAGCCACCTCTGCTAGTCTCTTTTTGTAATCGGGGAGAGTCATCAATTTTTCATTTATCACCTTCAATCCAGGAAGACCCTTCTTCTGTAGAGCCTCAATCTTGATGAAAAACCTTTGAACCCCTTGGTCCATAACCTAAACATTTTCTTCTAGCTGTAGCATCAATCCTCTCTTGGTCAGGACTCTCTTGACCTCAAGTATGGTCTTTGTTCTATCCTCAATTCTTAGATCTTCCAGCTCCTCTCTGGTTTTAGAATTTAGGAATTTAATAATTTCATTAGCCTCTGTGGGCATCTCTCCTAGTAAACTGGAGGAAGTAGTGGAAGCATGGGCCAATGTGGAGAAAACCATTTCTCCAGCTTGCCTGTGCAGATCCATTTGGTCATCTGGATGCACGTCCTTAGTCTGGAATTCAAAAGTTTCCCTTTTGTAATCTGTGATTACCTTTGGGTCTGGCACCTATTCTTGGAGAAATTCCATGCGCATTCTTCCCTTCTCAGTGTCGAATTCCGATAACAGCCTGTGTTGTGCAGTCGAAGTCTACTTCCAAAACTGGGCATATGTGCTGCTAGTTAGAGTGTAATTGTTTTTCTTGATCAAATCGTATTTCTCAAAGATACTCAGCTTCGGTCTTGTCTTTCCTAGCTAGTTGATTGGTGGAGTATCTGTAGGATTCTTTGGTAGAACTAAGGTTATGATCTACTTGCTTCTTGTACTGAGGAGTGACCTATCAACCTCCTTCATTGTAATGGATGGAATCACCTTTTGTCCAGCCGGATCAGGAGCTGGACTGGATTTTGGCCTCTTGGTATGTAGTTGAAATTCTTCTGATGATACTTCAGTGACAGGAGGTGACATATCCTACCCAGGCCTTTTCTCCTTTGGAGACTGTGGTGTGGTTGTCTATGATATAGTGACCGTGAGGTCCTGTTGTTCTGTCTCAACCAAAGTATTTGGCTCCCATTCTATCTAGTTTGCAATTTTTTCTACCTCAGGCCTAGATACATGAGCATACAGGATATTCTTGTTTTTTATCCTCATCTCTAAAATTATCCCACATGGATCATAGTGCCATGTGAAACTGGCAAAGAATTTCATTTCCCTTATTAGTCTATCTACTTCCTCCCTAGTTCCTCGACTATTGTAGATGAAAGACCCAATCTGCCCTTTGATTCTGAGTTGTTGCTTCTTCTTCAAAGACATGAAATGTATATCATCTGAGTTTGTCATCTACCTTATGTATTCCAGGGCAAACATTCTGACAGGTAAGTACTTGGGTAGTTTATATGGGGCCAACTCACACCCATAGACTCTAATTTCAGTGTGATTTTGATACAAGTACCAATCACTAGTCTTTATATGATCCAAGAGATGTAGTGTAACACCTCGTTTCCCCCAGTTTGTAAAATTAACTATACTTGCCAAGTATTGTGGCAAACTCAAAAATGTGAATGTGTGATGTGAATAGACCTTGTGAAAAAGGTCGATGAATGTGAATAATATTATGAATATATATATTGCAGGACTGCTGAGAAGGAAATATTCTGAAAAAGAGACCATGATGGCTGGCTAAAGGTGGTGGAAGGAACCTGGAATGGTCATGTTAACTTCCACCGAAAACCAATACCATATTTGGTCTTCACTGGCTCGGAGAATCAAGAGCGGCTCGCTAGCCCAAAATTAATTACTCGTAGGTTGGTAGGTGGATGGCTCCTCATACATAATGAGGGATGGTGGTAAAACCGCCCATCCATGGGGTCCTGACACCTGACCACCATGAGGGAGATTATGCCACATGCAATCTCGCCGAAAAGGAAAAAGGCAGGAGGAGTGTGCGATCACGGGAAGACGCAAGGGAGGAAGAACTCTGGAAAAATATGCAGAGTGAGTGATAGTAGAGAAGAAGGAGAGTAACCTTTGTTCTTAGTCACTGGAAGACAGAGACACAATCTCGCAGTATCATGGTCTCATCTTGGGGGTGGCTAGTGGTAAATCCGTTGGGAGTCACTGAGCCTACGATTGGGTGGAAATGAGCACCCCTCTCAGCAGTTGCATCACCTCTGGTGTTTTTATGATAAGTGTTTTGTCTCTGGAATCTTGAAATATATATATATATATATTCTGATATTTATGCTCATAAGCTGTGAAATTGTCAATGATTTCAGTGCAAGAATATTTGTATGGTGTTTTGATCAGTACTGGTAGTTGCATGTTTATAATGGAAAGACTGCATATGGATTATGTTTTCATAAATCACTATTTATATGCATACTAATCTAATTAAGACTTCACGTCTGGATCTAGAGAGAGAGATACCCTTATTTGCCTCAGATAGTACCCTGGGTAAACCTCCCCATAGAGATACCCTCCTTAAAAATCCCATCAAGAACCTAGAAAGAGGATGTGAAGGTGCAAGGCCTTAGTAACCGCAGGAGGAGGAACGATCCTCTTGAAATCCTACTATGGTTGTGTAGGAATAAGTATCATTTGACGGGTGAGATCCTATCGGAAGATCTACGGTCACTCACGACCATTAGATTGGAAGGAGAAGAGGGGGTGTTAAATGCCTCAACCCCTTTCTTTTGTTTTTACGAGTAGCAAGTAGAGACCGAGACCCACTCAAGTCCTATACTTGATGAAGGAGAGAAATAGATGTGATGAAGACTCTTCTAAGAGTCAAACCCAGGAGAAAGAGTGAAAAGCTCCCAAGTCCCTCATAGTTGATGAAGCTCAGGATAGATAGCACCTGGTTAGATGCACAGACCCTGTAGGAATTCATAGAGGTCGAGGAAATATTTAATGGCTTCAGAGTAGGGAGGCCCGAGAGGGATAGTGTCATTTTGTGCATGGAGCCATAGCTGCGAAGGTCGTAGAGGAGAAGCAAAGGATGAGACCTTTGATACTTAAAAAATCTTCCAAGGAGAAGAAAGAGAAGTGCATGCTCAAGGAAGGGCTACAACTTCCATTATATTAGCTAGAGTGAAATAGATCTGGGTCATCGAAAATGTATGTCCAGACACACACAGAAGAGAGAAGAATCAGATGACAGAAATACTTCGAGATAGAAGTGGTGAACAACCGATAACTGTTGGATCTTGCAGAGTTGCAAGGAAGTTAGGGTTGGGTGCTTCAACCCATGAAGTCGCGAGTGGAAAAGTCACGAGAGGATCAGTACCATCCATCCAAGGAGGACAGGTGGCAGAGATCCAGGGATCTCGTGAACTTGGAGGTTCGCAAGGTAAGAGCCCAAAGTTTGGGTGCTCCAAGTCATGAGTGGCGAAGTTGTGAGAGGATCAGGACCATCCATCCAAGGAGGACAGGTGGCAGAGATACAGGGATCTCACAAACTTGGAGGTTTGCAAGGTAAGATCCCAAAGGCTGGGTGCTCCAAGTTGTGAGTGGCGAAGTCGCGAGGAGTGGAGAGAGACATTGGATCCAGAGAATGGGAGGACTGTTGGATCAGGAATCCCATCACCTATCACACATTCGGGGGTTTAGAGGTTGAAGGGAGTCATTTACTACTTCATGAGTAGCGAAGTGCCAAGAGCCAAGCATGAGAGAACACATGGAAGATCCTCAAGGTGGGGCCCACGTGATTGACGGGTAAACACGCGTTGCCTGGAGAAGGGATTCAACATTCCATTGAATTCTTGCATCTCGGGGATTTGCAGGATAAGAGAATGAGAGCTCAACCCTTGGACTTGTGAAGTCGCAAGTAGTGGAAATGAAAGAGGGAAAATTAAATATCTCTTCTCGGGGGTTTTTGAAGGGAAGGTGCCAAGATTTGATGCTACAACTAGCAAAGTGGCGAGTTTCGAGCAGTGTGAAAGGAAGGTCAACCTTCACTAACTTTCAAGTCTTGGAGGATCTCATAAGGAAGGAACAAGAGTTCAATTATTGAACTCACTAAGCAGCGAATAGCGAGAGGAACTAGTGTTTAGCCTAGCTGACGGTCACGTGTAGGGGACACTGACAGAAGGAAGCTATACCCATTTCGTGATCTCGGATATTGGTGATTTGTGAAGAAAATTCGAGGGTCTTCAACTCACGACTTGCGAGGTCATGATTTGTGAAAGGTGCCAACATTTAGGCACGTATGTGGTCCTATTGAACTATGGACTAAAGAAAGGGAGCTAGTGCTTTGTCGTTAAGCGGTCGATAGATCTAGATGGCTAGAATTTGCATGCCTAGATCTACGGCCGGGGTTTCATTCCAAATCCCCCTCACCATTCTACCTTTAAGATTGGACTCACTTGTATCGTTGAGTCACAAAACACGAAAAGGCACCTAGTTTGTTTGGCCTGTGGTCCTAACCCACGATCACAGGGAGGTGAAAAGGGAAGAACTATCCTGTGCTAGGCCCCTGTAGGACTTCGTGGATTCTGTCTCTTGAAGAAAAGAGAAAAATTTTATTACACTGCAGGGGTTTGTGACATGTAGGATCCTCTGAACTTCATCATTAATTTTGGGCCCATGTCTGCCGCTAAGAATACTCACCACTAGGTGGTAAAACTGCTTGATGAACTGCTTGAAACTGAATTCCATGGAGTTATGTCTAAGCAAAGAAGTCCATGTCGTTACTGCCTGGGGTATACCATCTTTGTCCATCTTCTGCATAGAAAAAGAAAATTTTTCTTCTTGGAATAAAATGAATAGGTATGCCAGTATTGAAGAATACCGAAACATGCCAGGAACGTGTTGAAGTCAAACTGTGTAGTGGGTTTCTCATTAGTGGAGAAAATAGACAGAAATCCCAAAATGGGTTCATCTACCCATTGATCTGAAAAATAACCAAGTAAGGCGTAGAGTGACGTGATGATCTAGTTTCCTTTTATTGAGAACATGGAGGAAGGATAAGTGGGGTTTGTAGTGGGGATCTGAGTGGATTGTGGAAGAAAAAGATCAAAAATCTGACCTCTTTGAGAAAAAGACATTTTCTAGTATATATCTGTGATGATTTTGAGGTTAAAAGGTGAGATGGAGTCAGCTCGGGATATTTGCATCATTTGATCGATGGTTTCTGGTGTGATGAGGAAAATAATTTCCCCGGACGAGGATACGATGGCTCTTTGATATGGGATATAGTGGGCTTGGCACTTGAGGGAAAACTCTGGGAAGTGGTGAATATGAGGGAAAAGATACGAGGGTAGGTTGGACTCCTAGAGTCCAATTTCGTCACTCTGGCCCAAGAAAACTTCTTTA
>JASDQU010201482.1:1691-18215 GCA_032191745.1 Picea mariana | reverse complement strand
TAGGGAACTCCAACTGACCGCAGCCTTACAACCTTCAGAACAGGACTTCTACATTTTCCTATTACAAGTTGTTGTCTTTTTCAAGGGATACAATTTTTTACTAGATCTCCATCATTTATGCTGAGATCTCCTTGGGCCAAGAGACAACCTTTGTTGGCAAATTTGTCTGCTTCTTTATTTGATTCTCTAAGAATATGACAGCATTTGAAGGAGATGAATTATTGTAGAATATATCGCAGCCTTTGCAGATTCTTGTTTAAGTCAGTGTCATTAAACTGACCTTTCGAATGTATCATTTTGATCAGGATTTTAGAGTCACCAAATGCCTGCAGCTCTTGGTGTCCTCTTTCTTTGGCTCTGTGGCGGACTTTTATCAAACTCAGGATTTCTTCTTGATTTTTGGTTCGCTCTCCTAGTCCCTAGCTGAAGGTTTCTTGTATTCTCCCATCAGTGGAGTATATAATCCCTCCAGCTCCCGCTATCCCAAGGTTTCCCTTGGAGGCACCATCGAAGAAAGATGTAGTTATTCCTTGCTTCTTGCACCAACTCTGGAATATTTCATCCTTGTATCTTAGCCTCCACTTAGGATTGAGATTGGGTTTTTCAATGCTGTGGATCCATTGGGTAAACACAAAGGTACAGAGCCATTTCTCTTCCTCCTGCTGCAACGAAGAATCAACTTTGAGGTTTTGAGAGTTCAAAGTTTCTAGGAGAATACCTTTTGCTTTTGCTGCTACCATTTTGGGGGTCCAGGCTATATTGTTGAATGTTTGCTCGTTTCTAGCCAGCCAAAGCTTCCAGCACACAAATTTGGGGATGGTGATCCAGACTCTGGCCCATAAGGAGTTCAGTGAGAGCGAAGGGTAACGATCCTTCCATGTAGTGAATAGTTCTACTACTGAAGTTTTAGTGGGGGCAGCAGCCTTGAGACCATGGAGTATGAGAATCCAATCTTTATTTGCAAATAAACAATCTACAAATAGATGATCCATGGTTTCCATGGCTTCTTTGCATAATGAGCATCTATGTAGACCAACGATATTTCTTTTCATTAAGTTTTCACCAGTCAGGATATTTTTATGCATTAATTTCTAGAAGAAGAAGTTTATTTTGGGTAGCGCCATTGAATCCCATACCTCCATCCAAAATCTTGCAAGGAGGGTTCTGTCTCTCTGTGGTTGTAGCAATTCATAGCCTTTGGCTGAGGACTATGTTCCTGAAGGTCCCCAGCCCCATTTATCATCTTCTGACTTGTGCACCGAAGCTGCATCACGTAGCTCCTCTTTAAGCATTGCTATTTGCTGGAGGAGGTGATCCGGTACATTGCTAAAGTGCCAATCTATCCAGAATCCATTGTCATCCCATTTTGATATGTCATAAATACTCTTTTCTCCTCTGTATTCTAGGAATTCGCAGATTTTGTACAGGCTAGCGTTTGATGCTAAAGGTGGATGCCCCATTATCCGGTCTGTCCACAGTTTTGCCCGCTTGTCATTTCCTAGGATGTGGTACAGATTTTGCATGAAGAATCAAGCTCCTTTAATGCAGAGTTGCCATACCAGCGTGCTCTTCCTGCTGTTGGCAATTTGCAAATTTCTGATTTTTGCATTCGGTAAATATTTATGCCTCAACGTTTTGCTGACAGTGTGAATGGGATCGTTGTGAAGCTTCCACAAAATTTTGCATCCCAATGTTGTGTTGACGAGATCTGGATCTCGTATTTGAAGGTCGCCTTCTCTCAGGGTTCGCTTTGCTGTCTCCCATTTGACTAGGTGAAATTTGCGTTGGTTCCCTTTCCCACCGTGCCACAAAAAGTCTCTCATGAGTTTGTTGATTTTCCTTGAAATCGATTTTGGTACCATGAGGTAGGACGCTTGGTAGATCGGCAAAGATGAAAGGACAGATTTTATCAGGATTAATTTGCCTCCGTGGGTTATCCATTGACCTCCCCATGCAACGATTTTCCCTTTGATTTTTGTTATCACTCCTTCCCATAAATTGACTTTGTTTGTGCCCAGAGGTTATGGCAGCCCAAGATAACTAATTTTGTCCCATTTTGAATGTCCAATGAACCCCAGATTACATGATATTCTTTGTGTTTCATCCTCTTCTGCATTCCAATTGTAGACAACGCTTTTCCTTTCACTTATCAGTGCTCCAGAAGCTTTGTAGTAAGCTTGAAGAGTGTCCTTAAATGCAAAGGCTACTCTGTTAGAAGATCCTCCCAACATAAGGGAATCATCCATGAACAGAGTGTGATTTAATGATTTTAGATCCTTCGTTATTCTCAAGCCTGGGGCAACTCCTGCTATCCTATCCTGCTCCAACTTTCTGCTAAGCGTATCCGCCATTAAAATGTACAGAAATGGAGAGAGGGGGCATCCTTGCCTCAACCCCCTCAAGGTTTTGAAAAATTCAGCTGGCCTCCCATTTACCAAGGAGCTATCCAAGGGCTGTTGGTGCAGGATTTAATCAAATTTACAAACTCTTGCTCGAATCCGAAGGAGAGGAGAACTTGATATAGGAAGGACAACTTTACTCTATCGAAGGCATTGGCCATGTCTAACTTGATCAGCATGCCTTTCTCTTTTCTGAGGTTACTGGAATGCATGGCTTCCTGGACTTGAATTACATTGTCCAGGATGTGTCTCCCTTTGACAAATCCTCCTTGCGAGTCTGAGATGAATTTTCCCAACAAAGGCTTTATTCTATTTGCAAGGAGTTTTGCAATTATCTTGTAAGAGGCGTTACATAAGGAAATTGGCCTGAACCTATGAAAGGAGACAGGATTTATTTCTTTCAGGATTAATGCAAGGAAAGTTGAACTGGTGCTACCACCCAATTTTGCTTTCTGTAGGAAACATTTTATCATTCTGATCAGATCTGGCTTGATTATATTCCAGCATATCCTGTAAAAATGAATGGTGAACCCATCTGGCCCTGGGGCTTTGTCAGGGTCCATGGACCAGATAATTTTGTTGATTTCTTCTTCATTGGTTGGCTTCAGTAATGCTATGTTGTCTTCTTTAGTGACCAGTGCTGAAATGTTTTTGAGGAATTCTTTGTTACCTTCTTCATTGTCATCATTCTCTTTGCTATAAAGTTGGTGGAAATGTGAAATAGCAGCAGCTTTTATTTGTTCTATTCATGTGCAGAGCCTTCCATCGTTGGTTGTAATCCTTGTGATGTGATTCCTGGAGAGACAAGCTCTACATTGTCTATGGAAGTAGGTTGTGTTTCTATCTCCAGCTTCTAGCCAAAGACTACGAGACTTTAATTTCCAATATTCTTCTTCATTTCTGAAGGAACGAAAAGTTTTGCATTGGGCTGCTTGCTCCTTTTCCAATTATGTTTTTGTAATATATATTGTATCCATTTCACTCTGCAGCTTTTCCAATTGCTGCATTGACTCCTTCCTTTGGTTAATGGAAGTGCTTGCTGGGAGTTTGCTCCATTCCTTGAGGGCCTTTTTTGTTATTTTTAATTTTTGTTCCCATACATAGTTAGGATAGCTAGTGACTGAGGTGGACCATGCCAGGCAGACCGTCTCTGCAAAACCACTCTTTCCTTTCCACAGTGGACTGAATCTAAATGGGATTGGCCCCAATTTCTCTTCGTCCTCTAGCAGTAACAGGATGGGTTTTGTGGTCCGAGGTGAGCTTGGGAAGAATGGCTAAGGATATTATCTTCCTTTCCATCAACATAGTGCTTTGGACCAAGAACCTGTCCAGTCTAGCGGATACGTGATCCCCCCCTGTCCTATTATTGGTCTAGGTGTAAAGCCCTTTTCTAGGTTTAAAGTCCATTAGGTCCCATTGTTGTATAATGTCTTCTACTACATAGATCATTTGATCCTTGTTGTTCCTGCCTCCCCTCTTTTCTTTTTCATTCATCACTAGGTTGAGGTCTCCAACAATGATTATATTGTTTGGGGAGTTTAGTTCTAGAAACTCATTTAGTGTTTTCCAACAGTCTTTCTTTTCAGAATACAATATCAGTACATATAAGTTGAATAATGCAATGGTTAACTTACTTTCTATGTGCTTCAGCTCTGTGAAGCTCTAGTGTTGAGTATTGTAGGAGTTGACGAACCTGAACAGATCTTCCTTCCACGAGGTTGTTATTCCTCTAGAGGAGCCCCTTGCGCTTATTGCTTTTCCTGTGTTCTTCTGCCATTTATTTTTGCTGATCTCTAGAAGGGCTTCCCCTTTGATTTTTGTCTCTTGGAGCATGAGGATGTCTGCTGGTTCTGCTTTCATTAGATCCTTGACAGCTTCAATTTTCGAATTCCCCAAGCCTCTGCAATTTCAAGAGACGATTCTCATTACTTACTGTTGGGGGTGGTTGGGCCTCCTCCTTTTGGGGGCCTTGACCTTGTGTTTCTACCAATTGACATTTCTATAGTGGGTTGACTTCCTTGGGTCTTTTGTCTTTCTGCTTCTTCCTTCCTTGCTTCTCTGCGGGACTTTCTTCCTGCTCTTTTGGTTGGCCTTTCTAGGATCTCATCCTCCGAGGAGCTTGGTGATTCTACTGCTTTCTTTCTGGCTATGTCGGCGTATGAGGGAGAGGGGACTACTTCCAAAGTTCTCGTCGTTTTCCCTTGTTCCTTTGTGACTTTCCCATTTGAAGGGGGCTTTAACAGTTCACTGTTGTCCATATTTGTTTCTAATTCGTCTATGGCCTTGCTAGACTCTGCACTTTGAGATCCTGGATTAGGCATGGGATTGGAGATCCCATCATTTTGTTCTTGTCTCGATTGCCCGGGGTTGCTTTCCTTTGTTATTCCTTTGCTTCTAGGTTTTGTTGTCCCTATTTTATGCACTGTGATCCATTCCTCTACTTTCGCAGTCTCACTCTCTTCTACATTATTTTTTTTGCAGTGTCTTGCGAAGTGGCCATAGCCATGGCAGTGCCGACATTTGAAGAGTAACTGTTCATAATCTAGCTCCTGTATATGCGTCCAATCTACAACAGTTAATTTGATTGCCTCTAGTAATCCTACTTCCAGATCAACCTCCACACAGATCTGTGCGCATGAGTACTAGTCTTTTCACACTGCTTGGTCTATATACCTTCCAAGCGTGTTGCCGATAGCATGCAGTGATGTTTGATTCCAGCAATGGAAAGGGATATGAGGTAGGCGGACCCAAACTGGAACTGCGGATGGAACATCCTGGGTTGGATCAAAGTCCGGGGTCCATTTGTTCAGATATAAACCCTATGGCCCCATGAAATATGGGTCGTTTCTGAATATAAGGTTTTTTTCCTCAGAGCTTTTGAACACGAATACAAAATATCCTTTCCCTACAAAGTGACTCTTGATTCCTTCTGAGATGAGCGCCCTACAGTTCCTCTGCACCCAAGCTTCAACGGATTTGGGAGAGGGCCAGAGCCTGGTAAACTGCCCGATGAGTCCTCTGTCTGCGAGATTGACTGTCAATCTGCATGTTTCTTCTATTGGAAATTCTACGCTTGGGATGCAATCCAGCTTCTTTATAAACTTCTGTTGTGTTGTGGACAACGATCTTTTGGAGGCTCCAGCAACCAGCTTCTTGAAAGCTTCCAGATCTGGCAAGGGGGGTGGGGGAGCGATGCCCCCGCCAGTGTCTATGGACAAAGAAGCATCTGTCTCCTCTCGCTGAGCTGTGCACCTCAAGCGTAAGGACGCGCTCTGTTCTCATGCTAATTAGATATATAATCTTAGAAGAAAAAAAAGAGAGAGAAGATCTAGTATGCCTGTTCCAAACCGCGGAGAAATATTAATTTCAAAACCGCAGAGAAATATTAATTTCAAATAAATATGAATAGTATTCTCATTCAAAACCATAGAGAAATATTTTTTTTTTAACAGAAACGGTTATGAGGCTTTTTTTAGTAAGTGGCAGAGAGGGTTGCCAACCCTTACAATTCAAAATCAGATTTGGTGCTCTGTAACACACTACTATCCTGAGTACATAACCTTTCTTAAACCCAGATTCTAAATGCCGATACAAAGCCCAACTACTGAGAGCTTGAACTACAACTACCGATACAAAAGAGTTGCTAGAGAAACTTAAAATAATGGGGCGAGCGGTGCAGGCCCTCCACCGAGAGGCTACCCAAATTTGGAGGCTGCCTCAGCAGTCGCCTCCGATATCTTTCTTAAAGCCTTAGTGAGCTCTTCCACTTGATGTTCTAGTTTGCAGAGTCGCTTCCCCAGGTCTCCCATAAGATTGGACGCATCCTTCAGCCCGGTCTGGATTTCATCTGATAGACCATCCTTTATATCCTGCATTTCCATATTAAGCATTTCCCATTTTCGCTGGTTCGTGGAGGATTTGATGCTTTCCAATTCTGCTCTGATCAGCTCAATTCTTTCCTTCAGAGTGAGAGTTGGCTTAGAGGCCGACTCCATATTTTTTGCTCCTGAGAATCTTGTTTCCCTTGTGCTCAGGGAGATCGCGCGACTATTTCCAGAGATGAAGGTTTGCACCAGAGCTGGCCCCCATAAATCGAAGTCACCTTCCCCTTCTCGTGAACCCCCACGGCCAAATCCTGAGTTCGAATCTCTGTTCTGAGATTTTGCCCGTCCGATCAGAGCTTTGTTGGATTTGATGTCTTTCCGGGCAGTCACCTTGCCCACGTGAAGAGCCCTGTCACATTTGTCTAATGGATTAGGGAATGATATGATGGGATGCTTCCCCATTAACCTTCAGGTGGCCTTTACCTAGGAGGGTACCAAAGTTTTCTTCCTTATCGGCCTGTCCATTCAGAGATCTCAGCACATGATACAATTTGTAATCCTTGAGCTGCGCCAGGAGAAGGAGATTTTTTTGGTACAATTGAGCCAGATTTATATTCTTAGGGATATTTTTTGTGTTTAACGCATCAACTACCTGTTTAGAATCTCCAAATATCATGATTTTCTGGATTCCCAGCTTTAACACCTATGTGAGACCTTGCCAAATTGCAAGGAATTCTGCTTGGTTGTTGGAGGCATAGCCTAAGCCCCATGCCTACAACCTGTGAAGATTGCCGGAGGGAGCGAGGATTACTCCCCCTCCCCCAGCCTGACCGGGGTTTCCCTTAGAGGCCCCATCGAAGAAGAGACACCACTCCTCAAGCGACGATCTCCACTTCAGAAATTCCTGTTCTTCCAGCCTTATCTCCCAGTTCCTTTTTGGCAGAGAATTGATTTGTTTGGCATCAGAATGGCCTTGGGTGAATTCCTTGAGCCACCTTCCTTCTTCCTCCGAGAGGGAAGACGAGTTCCGGATAGAGGTCTTCACATTTAAAGCTTCTGAAATCATAGTCCTGGATTTAATGGCCACCTGGGCAGGCAGTCTTCTTTCATCTTTGAAAACTCTGTTGTTCCTCTCCAGCCAGATCTTCCAGCATATAAATTTGGGGATCCACATCCAGACGGTTTTGAGGAGGTGATTTTTTCTCAGATCAAACGGGGATAGTGACTGCCATCTACTTAGGAGCTCCGAGGCCGAGGTGGGAAGATTAGAGGAGGTCGAACCTATTAGCAGGACCCAAGCTTCTTTGGAAAACCCACAAGAGAAAAGAAGGTGCGCAGTGGTTTCTTCTTCCTGGAAACACAGAGGGCAGCGAGAGGGCCCTTCCCATCCTCTCCTCTTAAGATTATCAAAAGTTAAAATGTTGTTGTGGTTCAAGGTCCAAGCAAAGAGGTCAACTTTGGGAATTGAGGGAAAGTTCCAAAGTTCTTTCCATGGACTTGGGTTGGGAGGGACCCATGGAATGTTAAGGGCTGCCTTATAACCCGCTGCTGCTGTGTATAACCCTGAATCTGAGCCCCAACCTCGTTTATATTTGGATCTGGCACTAATTGGTGCCTTCCCTTGAAGGAAATCTAAAAGAATCGTTGCTTCTTCTTGGAGCTCATTCGGATAGTTCCCTAGGTTCCAGCCTTTCCAGGATTGTTTGTCGTCATTCTCCCAGTGGGAGATGTCCCAAAGCGTTCTGCAATTGTTGGCCAAGAGCCAGTCGTCGATGTTCTTTGTCCCTCTTGACCCAATGAGGGGTTGATCTCCAAGAATGGGGTCCTCCCAGATCTGAATTTTTGATCCATTCCCTGGGATCCAGGTGAGATTAGGCTGAAAAAAAGGCAGGGCCTTCTGGCACAAGTTGAAGATCGGGGAGCCCTTCTGCACTTTTGGGGTCTCTCTAGACATTGTTCCCTATCGCCTATGAAATATTTTTTCCTGAGTATTTGTTTGCTCCAGGATATTTTCCCGGTAATCATTCACCAAAGCAGCTTGCCTCCCATAGCAAGGTTATGAGCAGCCACGTCTCTTATACTAAGACCCCCTTCCAATTTTGGCTTCTTGACCTTGTCCCAATTGACTAGGTGGAGTTTCCTCTCACAGTTCTTGCCTCCTTCCCACAGAAATCTCCGGAGCAGATCATCAATTTTGTTTGTTATAGTTTTGGGGGTGAGAAGCACCAAACACTGATAGATAGGAAGGTTGGTAATGACCAAGTTCATCAGCACCAACTTACCTGCTTTGTTAAACCAATTTGCTCCCCACACTTGAATCTTGTTTGTGAGTTTGTCAACCAAGGGCAGCCAGTGCACAACCTTAGTTTGGGATTTGAAGATAGGGATCCCCAGATAGATAAAGTTTTCCCAGGTTGTTATGCCTTCCATTTCAAGGATATGCCCTATTTGCAGCAGTTCACGAGGGTTACAGTTCCAGCCGAAAATCTTACTCTTGTGGTAATTAATTTCGCTTCCCGAGCAGGCTTTGTAGAGATCGAGTTCTGTCTTGAAGTTCCTTGTCGTTTTGATATTGGCATCACCCAATAAGAGGGTGTCATCTGCAAACTGAACGTGGCTGACCTCCTTGATGGAAGGGACTACTCTAATGCCTGGTAGTGATCTATTTTGAAGGCAGCTCTGCAGTTGGAAACTTAGCACCAAGGCTTGTAAGACATAGAGCACCGGGGAGAGTAGGCAACCTTGCCTCAGCCCCCATGAAGCCTGAAAAAAATTGGTAGGTCGACCATTTATCAGAGGGGCAATCCAAGGAGCTGTGACACAGGCCTTAACCCACCCGATGAACTTCTGATTAAATCCAAGATTGCTCATGACTGCAAACAAAAAGTCATGTCTGACCCTGTCGAAGGCATTGGCTAGGTCCAGCTTGACTACCATTCCTTTTTCTTTTTTTTTGCAGCTGGTATGAATGGCTTCTTGAACTAAAATAATGTTGTCTAGAATTTGTCTCCCTTTTACAAACCCACCTTGATTTTCGGGGATCAAATTTGGTAGAATTTTTTTGAGCCTGTTAGCCATTAATTTGGTGATGATTTTGTACCCCGTGTTACAAAGGGAAATCGGTCTGAATCTACTGAAGCTTTTAGCCCCTTTTTCTTTTGGTATGAGGGCTAAGAAGGACGAGTTTTTGCTGCCGCCCAACTTATTACAGTTCTGGGATTTCGTTACCATTCTGCATAAGCCCTTTTTGATGATATCCCAACAGAGAATATAGAAGCGAGTTGTGAAACCGTCTGGCCCAGGCGCCTTATCTGGATTCATACTGAAGACCGCTTTCCTGATTTTGTTAACACTAACCGGCCTGTTAAGCATCCAATTCTCTTCTTCGGTAACTAAAACTGGAACTTCTGTTAAAGGATAGGAGTACGAATCCATGTCCTCCATATCGGGAGTTGAATAAAGATTTTTGAAATAGGAATGAGATGCCTCCTTTATGCTTTGGGAGTCTTTGAAAACTTGGTCCTTCCATTGAATCTCACTGATGGAGTTGTAGTTTATCCTTGCTTGAGTTTGCTTGTGGAAGAAGGTTGTATTCTTGTCCCCATCTTGGAGCCATAAAGCCCTTGATTTAATTCTCCAGTAGATTTATTCTTCCCTACAACTTTTATGATACTGACTTTGGATTTTGGATTCCCGATTAAGGAGTTCCTAGGTGACCTGGGCTTCTTCCATAACCAATTGATGTCTTTCCAAGTTTTCCTGCACTCTTTTCCTTTCGTCCAAGGGGGAGCCTAGCTTCCTGGCCCACATTTTTAGATTAAATTTGAGTCTTCTAAGCTTCTCTTCCCACACAAAAAAGGGGGAGCCAGTGATAGGAACATTCCAGGAGAAATGAACCAGGTTGAGGAAGTCGTCTTGACCTGTCCATAGAGGGTTGAATCTGAACGGAATGGGGCCTATTTCAGTGCCAGGAAAAAGGGAAAGGGAAATGGGTTTATGGTCAGAGGTGTAATGAGGTAGAATTTTGGAGGAGGCCATCAGTCCAATGGTAAGGAAAGAGGACTGGATAAGGAAACGGTCAAGCATGGCTGCTATGTGGCCTGGTCCTAATCTTTTATTGGTCCAAGTGAATTTACCGTTGGTTGGAGGAATATCTTCCAATTCCCATTCCGACATCAGGTCTTCTACCCATTCTCTAGCAGGGTCCCGTACAATAGAACCCCCTTTCTTCTCGGCTAGCGAAAGGGTGACATTTAGATCCCCTGCCACAACTAGATTCTCGGTGTTTTTCCTATTAAAAAATAATTTTAAAGAATCCCAGCATTCTTTCTTCTCATTGATTGAAACAGGGACATACAGGTTAAAGAGACTTACCAGATGTCCAGAGCCTTTGTGGTACAGTTTGGTAAATAACCAATGGGTGGTTCCTGCCTCTTCGACTAATTCCAGTTTGGTGGAATCCCAGAGTGTTGCCAATCCCCCCGAGGCTCCTTTAGCGCTTACTGCCCTTCCAGGGCCTTTCTTCCAAAATTTATTGCTTACTTTGTGGAGTTCTTCCTCGTCCATTTTCGTCTCCTGGATTAGGAGGACTTTTGGTCTCACAAGCCTTACTAAATCCCTCAAGGCTTCTTCTTTCAGTTTGCTTCCAAGCCCTCTACAGTTCCAGGAGACGTATTGCATTATTTGTCTAGATGGAGAGGGAGCCCACCTTTCGGTGTCTTCCCTTGTTTCACCCCCGACCTGGTATTCACCATTTATAGGATTGTGTATTGTGTGCCTTGAGCTACTTCCTTATAGGATTTCTCTTCCCTTCATTTCTTCTCAGTCTTCCTTCCTCTCTTTGGCTGAGCAGGTGATCCTTTCAGGTTGCTTACCTCTGTATCTTCCTCTTCCAGGTTTTCCACATCTGTATTCGTATTCACGCTGATATTCTCTTTATTCGGACTGAGCCTCTTGGAGGGCGAGGTTGGTGCATCTGGAGCCAAAGGCGTTTGGATTCCCTCTCCTTCTAGTTCTATTGTAGGGGTTTGCTGCTCTTTTGGGGCTACTTGTGCATTTTGTGAGGGGTTACCGTCCTTTGCTGGTTCCTGGTTCCTCTTGTCCTTGCTTTTAGCAGTGTATGGGTTTTTCCCTCTCTTCACTTTCTGCCAACCTTCTGCGTCCTCTTTCCCATTGGTTTGCAGCTTGGGACAATTCCTTTGGAAGTGTCCGTGCTCCTGACAGTTCCTACACTTGAATAGTAGGTGCTCATAATCAAGTTTCTGATAGTGAGTCCAAGATCCGACCGTTAGCTTTACTGCTTCAGGGAGCCCTACCTCCAGATCGACTTCCACGCAAATTCTAGCACAGGTGTACTGTCCTTTGTTGTCAGCTCTGTCGATGAACCTACCCACTCTGTTCCCTATTCTTTGCAATGATTCAAAATCCCAACAGTGCATCGGAAGGTTTGGTAGTCTGACCCACACTGGAACTTCCTTAGGCGTATCCACCAATGGGTCAAAGTCAAGTGTCCATTTGTTCAAATAGAGGCCCTGCGTCCCCATAAAATAGGGGTCGTTCCTGAAAATTAAATCCCGATCTTCTTCTGAGATGAACTCGAACACAAAGAACCCTCTTCCAACTGGGTAGCAGGTAACGCCGTGTTCCATATTTGGTCTCCAATTCCGTTGGATCCAGTCGTTTGTTGTTTTGGTAGACGACCAGAGGCCCATGAACTACCCCACGAGCCCTTTTTGGGCCAGGGCCAAAGTGATCTTCATTGGATTCTCTTCTGGTAAAACGATTTCCAGAATTTCCTCCAGCTTCTTAATGAATTTCGGAATCACCGGAGGGGAGGTCTTCTTCCCTCTACTATTGACCAGCCTGCGAAAGGCATCTTCGATCGATTTTGAGGGAGGGGGGGCGGCCGCCCCACCCCCTAGCGCCGCCATGGTACCACACTGCTCACACCAGCACCGAACCCTAGCACTCGAACCCTATCGATAGATTGCCATCTTTCTCTGAAAATAGTCTATGTTGAACACATCAAAACCACAGAGAAATATTACTTATTTAATTTGTTTTTATTATTTTTACTTATTCTTGATAGTATTTAAAGATGGGCATTGTCTAATTTTTATACGAAATATTTTTTTTTAATATGAGGATATAAATTTGTACAAAATCACTATTTTTTATTATTTAAAATCCATGAAATGATAATCACCTAAATCTCTAAATCTAACAATTTTTGACAAATATTTCCAAAAAATATAACCAGAAAAAATCACATTTAGACTACATCTTAAAGATGTATTTTATAACTTAAGTAGAGAAGATGTATGATAAAAACAATATTTATGTTAATTTAAATATAAATTAACATTTATATTAAAAAAATTAAAATATTATATTTTAATATTAAATTAATAATAAGATAATAATACATCAATTAAATATATATCTTAGATCCATTTTAATTTTGGATAAGCATTAAGAATAATAAAATCTCTTAAATGGACTTTGTTATGCTAGTTCCTATTTGAATGTTATTTATTTAATGCTTTTGTCTTAATTTTGTATTTAAGACGTCTTTTTATTTTCATTTATTTTTATCTTGTTTAAATATGCGTTTTATAACTTAAAGGAGAGAATACCTCTAACAAAATATCAGTTGAAATTTTATATAATAAAGAATATTAAAATATTTTAATTTAATAGTAAGATAATAGTAGTCAAATCTTCATAGAGTGGTCAATTTTGATGGGTCTCGTTTTGCATGGTGATTTAAGTTCGAAACTCTTCAAGGGAGGAGACACCAAAAAATATAGCCATGATATGGGTTGGTGTGGCTCAAGCTAGGTGTGATCCCCGAAGTTCATTTTACCATTTTCACATATAATTTTCATTGTACCTAATCCCTTTTCTAACTATCGCATTGTTCAAGTCAAAGATATGAAAAAAAAAACTTGATTAATAAGACTACAAATTTAACAATTGTCTAAAGCATGGTTCACTATTTTGTTTTTACAATGAAGCTTCCTTTCACTACTAATATAGCAAAATATATGATGCTTTAATACAGAAAAGGTGGGGCATGCATGTAGTGCCCACTAGCATGAAAAAAAATAGACATAATACTAAAAATAGGGATAGCTTAAGCTAAAACACCCAAAAGCATACAACAAAAAAAAACAAAGTAGAAAGGTGCAAGGTACCATATGTTCTACAATGAGATACACAAAACACTAGACAATAATGCCCAAGTAGGGGGGCTTGTTGTGTCCTCTAGGGTTGGGTCCCAACTAGTGGTTGTAGGGGACTCTCAATTCTTGACACCCATCCATCATCAACATTTTGATGTTTTGGGTCCTCTAAGATAACACGGTTTAACACACTCGACCCCTTACACCTTACTTAGGTTGGTGGGATGTCAACTTTCCTCTCTTTCCTAATGACTAACTATCGGATTCACCAGTCATTCATGTGAGGACTTCTCCTATCACAATTTAATCTATGATAATCTTTGTTAACTCTCATGGAGCGTCCTCCATTTATCTTACTAGAGTGCCTAGAGGTCTAAACGCTCTAATTCAGACAATCTAATCTTCCCATAACCCTCAAATCAACGAGTTCTGGCCATTCAAACTCGTTCCCATCATAGTTCCCAACTACCCAGACTGGTCTTCCTTCCGATGGAAATGTCCCGACAGATCATCCACTGAGATCTAATGGTCCTCATACTCGAGGTTTAACAATCACAATTATGTTAGGGTCTCCTACCCACTCGATGATTACTTCCCGCGTGAGTGTATGTTCCTCACACCAAGTAAATGGGACCCACAAATCACATGGTTGAGATTAACTCTCTCCTCCATACCAATCAACGATCATCTTCTCATTTTCAAAGTCCCTCCCCCTTGGAGCATCTCTGCTCTGTCTCCACATCCACTATGAGGTACTCACTCTGACCATGCACATCTTCGACAAATCGAACGATCATCGCTCGTCTGATCCAACGGTCACTATGAACTTAGGGGTAAGGCATATGTCCAATCAGGGTTTTCAAATCCTCTTTCTTAGAGCAACTCTTGTCGAAATCAATGGTTTTGATCTCACACAATCACCTCACAATGAATCTATGGTCCTCAAAGTTCCTTTCATCGGACTCCTATTACAACCTCCCTTCCGAACCCCCGATAACATGTCTTCCAATAGTCTTCTCACTAGATCCAATGGTCCATATTTCTCCCTAGCCACCCTTTGATAGATTGATAGTCTTAGTTTACTTGGATTTTTCCCCTTCATAGTACAGATACAACCTCATCTAGCCACTCTGAGATGACACCATCCGACCAACAGTCTGGATCTTCCCACTTAGACAAATCAACAACTTTTAATCCAACCACCGTAATACATTGGTTTCTTGTAGGGTGATAGTCTGATTCGAGAATTAAGAGGTCGAGACATTTTCTCTAGCCTTTCTAAGGTTCCACAAAACTTCTAAGACTTGAAGATTCTAGGTTTACATTGGGTAAGGTCTTCCCTTTTTTTTGCAACTGGATGAAGGATTGCATGTCTTACAAGATTTCCACATAGAACATGTGACTTCTCATAAGGCTTAAGACTTATCACCCATACTTGTGCCTCCCAGGTCCTAAGGCCTATCTGGCATCTTCCAAATGAATATTTTTTCCATATCATGAAAACTTTCCTCTCAAGTATTAGGGGTTCTCTCCTAGAACACAGGGTACCCCAATTCACTCTCCAGTGAAGGTTTTATCCATATCTTGCAAGATTTCCTCCAAATTTGTGAGGACCTTAGGGACACAAAATCTCCACACTTATTTAAATTCTTAGTTTAACACGTTAAACTATGGAAACAACAAGTATACTTCGATTACTCAAGGATTCCATTCATTGATTGTAAGAATTCAGTTTTCTCATTTAATTCAGACAAATACATGCATACAACATTCATGTGCAATTAAACAGATCAAGTCAAATACTTATCTGATTAGGGAAATAGCCAAAACAAAATGACTAAGAGAGGATGTCTTTCCTCCCAACCTTAGTTCATACCATAGAGTGCCTTCCTACATTATGCCACCCCTATGCAAAACCATGATACCACAAGGGGAATGATTCAACTAGTTTCCAAGCTCAAGATGATCCAAGAATGTTACTCTCCTTCCTCCTCTGACAACAACAAAATTTCTCCCCTTCCCACTAAGCTCAAGAACTCTACAGGTTTATCAGGTGGTTTCTCAACTAGATTTCCTTTACACAAGGGAATCCCTTCTCTACTAAACAGTCCCTCGACAACCTCCCCTTACCAGTGTCAGTTTTTGTCCAGTAAGCACCAAGCTGCAGTTCTCTTTTTCTCCAGTCTGGATCTGGGTATTCTCTATTTCAGGGTGATCATCAATAAGTTGGACAAGTTTCTTATTTTCTTCAAGGAAAACTTTCCATTCTCTTTTCTTATTCAATACGTTCTCACAAACACCTATTTTCATTGCACCTTGCACTGTGAGTTTGTTGCTCACTAGTTCTTTCTCAGGTTAGCTCTTCTCGAGCTCCAATGTGCTCTATTTTCTCTTCTCATTTTGTTTTGTATATGCATCATCGTGTGTGTTCTCTTCTCTTCTAATACCACTCTTCCACTTTTCATCAATCGTGTGTCTTCTCTTTTTCTAACTGTCTAGGTTGGTGGTGTCTTTCCACCTTTGGTCTCTTCCTCCATTAATGTTCTTGGGATTCTCGTGGCCTCCTACAAATGCAACCCGTAGTCCACAGTTCCCACTCTGAAGGGGGAAAATATGGTGTCCTGCTATCAGGTCCGTTAATTGGCCCCTGCCTTCTCCAAGAGACCAATTCATCAACAATATTAATTGTTCCAACCACCTTTGTGACTTCCATTACTAGTCACATGGCTCCATACATATATGGTACAATGGAAGGTGTATTTTTATGCTTTTCAATAATAAGTTAGCTTGTTAAACAAGCTTCATGTTCTCTTCATAAAAACAACTCAATTCCACCTTACACAGCCACTCAATCAATCCCTACTTAATCAATTCCCACTTGTGTATCATGGCCATTACTTTTCAAGGAGGTTCCCTCTGAGTTAGCGGCTTGGTGTTTTCATTAATTAAAACACAATGACATGTTGTATAAACAAAATTATATGAAGTCTTAGCATAATTACAGTCTTGGGGGAAAACACGGTGTTACACAAGGCTAGGGTGAGAAATTGTTTTCCTTGTAGATTGGGGATATACTATGCATACATGCCCATCTCTATCTTACCATTATAACATCCT
>JASDQU010201480.1:3468-19140 GCA_032191745.1 Picea mariana | reverse complement strand
CAATATTGTTACCTATTTGAATCTTCTTAGAATTACCATAAACCCTATTTTTGATATGTTCTAGTAGATATGTTAATGATTCCAAGTTTCATATTTGTATTTGACTGAAGGTCCAACTAGCATGCAAAGTATGAAATTGAGATTTCAATTTGATAAAACAAATATGAAATGAATCCAAGCATCATTTTATATCATCGCAAGAGAGACTAATGTAAATAATCTTGCAACGGATTTGCTATACTATTGTCGAAAAAAGTTCGTCGATAATTTTATGCCATTAGTATGTAATTTTGTACAAAAATAATGGATCTTGGAGACTACACCATGGTCAAGGAATATTCTCATGCTTTAACAATATGGGAGGGTTTCTAGACTCAAATTTGACTGACACACCCACTTTCTTCCATCATCAATTCATCATGGAAATTACCATAAACCCAACTATTTTTCATATGTTATAGTAGATATGTTAATGATTCAATGTTTCATATTTGTATTTGACTAAAGGTCCATCTAGCTTGCAAAGTATCAAATTGATATTTCAAGTTTATAAACCAAATATGAAATTAATCCAAGCTACATCATTTGATATCGTCGCAAGAGAGACGAATGTAAACAATCTTGTGACCAATTTGCTATACTATCGGACGAAAAAAGTTCGTCGATAATTTTATGCCATTAGTATGTAATTTTGTACAAAAATAATGGATCTTGTGGACTACACCATGGTCAAGGAACTAGGAATGAGGAACGATGAACGAGGAACGAAAATTGCACGAGGACTAGACACGTCCGACAACAAGGACCTGAGAATGGGGCCAATGTTGAAATTTTTTCAAACAGTTTCTGTATGCACTAAAATTTTTCATGGATAGACTATTGGCATGCCTTAACGATATGGGAGGGTTTATGGAATCAAATTTGAGTGACACACCCACTTTCTTCCATCATTTCTTCATCATGTAAACCATAACCCCTAATTTTTTTTTCAGAGTACCCAATTTGGTTGATGCACGTTTTAGGATTTTGTCGGTCTTTCTTCATTTTTCTTTCATGTTCTGCATTAATGTATATAAAATGTATCTACATCATAGTTGTGATGAAAAATCCCTCTATTATGTTGATTGCTTAATCAACACCATCAAGATACTAGAGGCGAGCAACAGTGACATGTGAATGGGGCCAACGTCGAAATGTTTTCAACCTGTATCTGTATGCATGGAAATTTGACCTAGATAAACTATTCACATGCCTTAATGATATGGGAGGGTTTTTGGACTCAAATTTGACTGAAACACCCACTTTCTTCCATCATCAATTCATCATGTAAACCATAAACCCAACTATTTTTCATATGTTATAGTAGATATGTTAATGATTCCAAGTTTCATATTTGTATTTGACTAAAGGTCCAGCTATCTTGCAAAGTATAAAATTGAGATTTCAAGTTGATAAACCAAATATGAAATGAATCCAAGCTGCATCATTTGATATCGTCGCAAGAGAGACAAATGTAAATAATCTTGCAATGAATTTTCTATATTATCGACGAAAAAAGTTCATCGATAATTTTATGCCATTAGTATGTAATTTTGTACAAAAATAATGGATATTGGGGACTACACCATGGTCAAGTAATGAGGAACGAGGAATGAAAATTGCATGAGGACTAGACACATCCGACAACAGGGACCTGCAAATGGGGCCAACGTTGAAATTTTTTCAAACAGTTTCTGTATGCACTGAAATTTTTCATGGATAGACTATTGGCATGCCTTAATGATATGGGAGGGTTTATGGACTCAAATTTGAGTGACACACCCACTTTCTTCCATCATCACTTCATCATGTAAACCATAAACCCTAATTTTCTTTCAGAGTACCCAATTTGGTTGATGCAAGTTTTAGGCTTTCGTCAATATTTCTTCATTTTTCTTTTAGGTTCTACATTAATGTATATACAATGTATCTGTGTCATAGTTGTGATGAAAAATCCCTCTATTTCGTTGATTTCTTAATCAACACCATCAATATACTAGAGGCGGGCAATAGTGACATGTGAATGGGGACAACGTACAAATGTTTTCAAACTGTATCTGTATGCATTGAATTTTGACATGGATAGACTATTCTCATGCCTTAACGATATGGGAGGGTTTTTGGACTCAAATTTGACTGACACACCCACTTTATTCCATCATCAATTCATCATGTAAACCATAAACCCAACTATTTTTCATATGTTCTAGTAGATATGTTAATGATTCCATGTTTCATATTTGTATTTGGATGAAGGTCCATCTAGCTTGCAAAGTATCAAATTGAGATTTCAAGTTGATAAACCAAATATGAAATGAATCCAAGATGCATCACTTGATATTGTCGCAAGAGAGACAAATGTAAATAATCTTGCGATGAATTTGCTATACTATCGACGAAAAAAGTTCGTCGATAATTTTATGCCATTAGTATGTAATTTTGTACAAAAATAATGGATCTTTGGGACTACACCATGGTCAAGGAATGAGAAATGATCAACGAGGAACAAAAATTGCACGAGGACTAGACACGTTCGACAGCAGGGACCTGCGAATGGGGCCAACTTTGAAATGTTTTCAAACAGTTTTTGTATGCACTAAAATTTTTCATGGATAGACTGTTGTCATGTATTAATGATATGGGAGGGTTTATGGACTCAAATTTGAGTGACACACACACTTTCTTCCATAATCACTTCATCATGTAAACCATAAACCCTAATTTTCTTTCAGAGTACCCAATTTGGTTGACGCAAGTTTTAGGCTTTCGTCAGTCTTTCTTCATTTTGCTTTCAGGTTCTACATTAATGTATATACAATGTATCTTCTTCATATTTGTGATGAAAAGTCCCTCTATTTCTTTGATTTCTTAATCAACACCATCAAGATACTAGAGGCGAGCAACAATGACATGTGAATGGGGCCAACGTCGAAATGTTTTCAAACTATATCTGTATGCATTGGAATTTGACCTGGATAGACTATCCGCATGCCTTAACTACATGGGAGGGTTTCTAGACTCAAATTTGACTGACACACCCACTTTATTCCATCATAAATTCATCATGTAAACCATAAACCCAACTATTTTTCATACGTTCTAGTAGATATGTTAATGATTCCAAGTTTCATATGTGTATTTGACTGAAGGTCCAGCTAGCTTGCAAAGTATCAAATTTATATTTCAAGTTGATAAACCAAATATGAAATGAATCCAAGCTGCATCATTTGATATCGTCGCAAGAGAGACGAATGTAAATAATCTTGTGATGAATTTTCTATACTATCAACGAAAAAAGTTCATCGATAATTTATGCCATTAGTATGTAATTTTGTACAAAAATAATGGATCTTGGGGAATACACCATGTTCAAGTAACAAGGAAAGAGGAACGATCAACAAGGAACGAAAATTGCACAAGGACTAGACACGTCCGACAGAAAGGACCTGCGAATGGGGCCAACTTTGAAATTTTTTCAAACAGTTTCTGTATGCACTGAAATTTTTCATGGATAGACTATTGGCATGCCTTAAAAATATGGGAGGGTTTCTGGTCTCAAATTTGAGTGACACACCCACTTTCTTCCATCATCTCTTCATCATGTAAACCATAAACCCTAATTTTCTTTCAGAGTATCCAATGTGGTTGACGCAAGTTTTAGGATTTTGTCGGTCTTTCTTCATTTTGATTTCAAGTTCTACATTAATGTATATACAATGTATCTATGTCATAGTTGTGATGAAAAATCCCTTTATTTCGTTGATTTCTTAATCAACACCATCAAGATACTAGAGGTGGGCAACAATGACATGTGAATGGGGACAATGTCGAAATGTTTTCAAACTGTATTTGTATTCATTGAAATTTGACCTTGATAGACTATTCACATGCCTTAACGATATGGGAGGGTTTCTAGACTCAAATTTGATTGACACACCCACTTTCTTCCATCATCAATTCATCATGTAAACCATAAACCCATCTATTTTTCATATGTTCTAGTAGATATGTTAATGATTCCAAGTTTCATATTTGTATTTGATTGAAGGTCCAGCTAGCTTGCAAAGTATCAAATTGAGATTTCAAGTTGATAAACCAAATATGAATTGAATCCAAGCTGCATCATTTGATATCGTTGCAAGAGAGACAAATGTAAATAATGTTGCAACGAATTTGCTATACTATTGACGAAAAACGTTCATCAATAATTTTATGCCATTAGTATGTAATTTTGTACAAAAATAATGGATCTTGGGGACTACACCATGGTCAAGGAATGAGGAATGATGAATGAGGAACAAAAATTGCACGAGGACTAGACATATCCAACAGCAGGGACCTGTGAATGGGGCCAACATTGAAATTTTTTCAAACAGTTTCTGTATGCACTAAAATTTTTCATGGATAGACTATTGGCATTCCTTAACGATATGGGAGGGTTTTTGGACTCAAACTTGAGTGACACACCCACTTTCTTCCATCATCACTTCATCATGTAAACCATAAACCCTAATTTTCTTTTAGAGTACCCAATTTGGTTGACGCAAGTTTTATGCTTTCGTCAGTCTTTTATATGTCTCATCAACCTTTAGTATTTGTCATTGTTTGGTCAGTTTTTATTCATTGAGGGGATAAGCTGAGGAATTCTTGAAATTTCCTCGAGATCTTCCAATATTTCCTTGTATTTTATTCTTGTAAATGTCGTCAACTATCTACCATAACATCTAAGAAAGGAAACAATTTTTCTAATGGAATATTCCCACCAAATTAGAATTCAACCTTTGTCCCCTCGGGCCCTTGGAATTAGCTTCCATATTTTGGGGTGGATAACTTCTCCCACTCCCCTATTGAACAACGTGTTAGCTTCCATATTTATAGGACCATGAAAATAATTCTTTCTATTCTTAAATATGTTAATTGCTTAGCTAGCAATTCTATCCTCCACTCAATTCCCATTATGATGTGTTGAGGTTCATTCTTCATTTCTACATTAATTTTTTTAGTGGGTATATGTTACCTGTATTTAAGAACAACTTAGTTAGTATGGTCATGGGATATCTTCATTGAATTTTACATTTACTATTGGTAACATTGGTCAAGCTGTGTGATGGGAAATTTTCCTTCTCATCATTCACTTGAGTGGATTCTTCCCTTTGGGTTTAGTTATTAGTTTTGATTCTATATTATAGAAACAAAAAACTTATATTATCCCTCTTCCAATGCTACAATGATCCACTATCAAATGATTTATTACCTCTAAGCAATCCTCTAGTTATACTACCCTTTCCCTTTGCATTCATATAGTTCATCTTGCCTGCTTCTAGAGGATTCACTAGAAATAGCCAACTCCTCATTCACTACTGCAACTTATTAAATCAATAATTATTCAATATTCTCTTGTTTTTGAATGCAATTGTGTTGGCTCACTAATCATAAATGACTATTTCTCCTTCTTGGTGGTCACAATTTTGGTTTCTATAATTATTTTTGTCTCCATCATAATGATTATTCTATAATCACCATCTAATATTATTAAATTGCGTAGAGTGATATCTTCTATTTCCATATGAAATTGAAATCATTAATAGTCCAATTGATAATGTTGCAGTGATACTTGGAATCTATTGAATGAATTCAATATGAAATGTTCATTGATCACCTTGTTGAAGCGATTGATGGATTTTATTGTCAACCAACAACTCTAGTGGCCTCAATTTTGGTTTCTCTAACTTTCCCCATGTATCCTTCATCATATTGTTTACTATGGAACCATTATCCAATAACATATTGTTTAGAGAGCGATCTCCTATTTCCATATGTATTTTTGTGCTCCATCCTTGTCTAAGATCACAATGTTTGTAACCTATACTCCTTGTTTCATTGTAACAATAAATTTTTGGTATTGATGTCATTAATAGTCTAATTGATTGTCATGATAGCCCTTTGAATATGTAGAATTAATTCTTCCCAAGTTTCTCATAGATCACTTTGTTGAAGCCCTAGTTATATCTTTTAGCATCTATCAACTCATCGTTCAATAATGTGTAGGTCAACATGAATTATAGAGTTTTCTTATTTGTATCATGCATTCCATGTTCTATGGAAATGAACACAATATCTCTCTCTTTTGCTAGTTTGAACATTCTTTGCATTTGGTTCCTCATTTCTCTAGTAATGATCGAACATTCTTTTTATTTGTTTGAACACAAATACAATGAATTTACAATTCTCTACTAATGATTCTCCTATTATTTTGGTGTCACTAGACACATATTCCTTTTCACCTATTTCGATTGACATAGCCATGACCTTTGTATTCTTGAGATTGCAGGGCCATGTTCTGGCAGGCTTTGATGTTGTTTCAATGCTCTTCATGTCGAAATGTTGTATTAGGGGATATGGTAGTTAAGCTCATTAGGAGTTACAAGTCAGATAAAGGTTACATTGGTTTAGAATTGTGCTTTATAGGGATTAGGGGTTAATGTTTATAGGGGTTAGGTATGGTGAGAATTAAGGGTTAGGTGTTAGGGATGATAAGGGTTATAGTGTTATGGAGTAAAGTGGTTATATGGTTTGAGTATTATAAGGATTAATGTTTGTGAGATATAGGTATTAGGTGATCAGGGTTAATAAGTTAGGCCTTAGCTATTTGGGGTTTATAAGTTAGCAATTATAGAGGTTATAAGGCATTAGGGTTAATATAGGTGATAGTCTGGTACTAATAATGGATAGATGTAATAGTTAATGTACATGTTTGGGGTTATAAGGGTTAAAGATTAGGGTTAAATTTTCAAGGGTTTAGGGGTTTGGGATTCTAAAAATTGTAGTGGTTATGAGTCAAATGTGTTTGGGGAAATAAATTATAGTGATTATAAGGGTTAATGACCATAGGTTCTTAGGGTTTATATGGTTACTCGGTAATAGTGGTTGTACGTAATATTATTAAAAATTATAGTTACAGGGGTTTAGGTGGGATCTAGAAGAGATTTGGTGAAGATATCTACTTGTTGATCTACTAAAGGAACAAAGATTCACACAAGTTGTCCTTGAGCATGAGGTTGCCAACTTTAGTGAATCCAAATATCCATGTGTTTTGTCTTCTGATGATTCATTGGATTATGAATAAGCTCAATGGTACTTTGATTTTCACAAAGGTGGAATGAGTTTGTGGAGGAAGACCAAGTTGATCAAGCATCATCTGTATCTAGGGAAGATGCTTCCCAACATGAACTTCACTAGCATAGTTGTCATTAGTGGAGAAGAGAATAACAACTTGTTTCTTATTGGAACACTAACAAATTGGTCTAGAGCCAATAGAAAACAAGTATCCCAAGGTAGATAGTATCTCATCAAGATCACTAACCTAGTGGACATTGAAAAATCCAAGGAGGCAGATATGAGTACGATCGGGCATGGATGGTACTCGGTTCACCATATTTACAATGGCCACTGAGGGGGCACCAAACACCGCAAGACGTGTGGTTCTCTTTCATATGTTGGACCCTATCTCCAGTTGAACCAATTTCAGGGTGGGAAAGTCGTTAAAAAGAAAATATAACTCTTCCTAGGCCCCCGATGAAATCTCAAAATTTCCTAACATTGTCTTCCACCACCATGTCCCAGTTTGGGAATATTAACCCAATTCTCTTTCAATTTTCATGCAGAGTGCACCCTTGATACAAGGATTCCCCATCTCTTAGGATCGACTAACCGGCCATATCCAAGTGATGTTCACATGGAACATTTCCCCACTTCACTATAAAATTAAAATATTGTTATATATATTACATATATATGTTATATATGTTACATATATGATATATATGTAATCAATAGAACCCGACCGCACCCTAAAACCATTCGCAATATTGCACACAGTGAAAATAGAATTCGACCAGCACCATAACACCATCCACAGTCCACAATCGAACACCATCCATAGTAAAAAACCGGTGCCATAAAACCATCCACCATCCGACCGATGCATTGCACAGTCCACAGTTGAACAAAACCAGAATCCCTAACCCCATTCGCCCTAACTTGTTCGGTTCAAACTCGGTCGACCCCATTCCAAGCATTGATCCCTGAACTCAGTCGACTGCATTCGGCCCATTCGCATTCATCCCGATCCACAAAGGTAGACAGAGACCTCAGAAAGAGACACGGTGACCCTAGCAAGGAGCCATAGAGACAAAGAGTGACAAAGAAGTGAACTAGACCAACAATGGCTTCCATTCCGGTAAATTTTCCTCACTCTATCCTTTTCAACATTTTTAGTCTAAAAAGTATAGGGCACACATGCATCATCATTTGAATGATATATTATATATATTCGATCTAGGGCACCATGTTTGAATTAGATATTCTGTAGATTTGAGTTAGGGCATATTAAAATTTAAATCTATGCCAACCATCTAAAACACTTCAAGAATCCATCTAAAATACCATAACTGCAAATTGGGTAGTCAAATAGTGTGAAATATCCTACAATCCAAGTGTTTGTCAAAAGACCACACTCATGAATTCATATAAAATTGCTACAACAATGAGTAAATTCATAACAACCTCTATAAACATTTCAGTGGCAAATTGTTTGACGAAAGGCCAACACAGTAAAACCAAGAAAAATACCAAAAATAATTGAGTGGGAATTTTACAGTTTTAAATGCACACAAAGCTCTTCATTAGGTTGGTAAATTTCTTGTAGCATCATAACATTAGATTGGTAAATTGAGAACATTCATTTGAGGGAAAATTGTTTGTGGGCACCCCCAAACCCTCTGGAACTTAGTAAAATAATGACAATTTTGTAACCAATTTTTAGGTCTTCCTTGCTCTAAAGACCCCATTGATGGTGAGTTGTTTAACCTCTCTTACTTATTTCCTTGATTGACACTTAGAAAATGATATATCTGATTTCCTTTCAATAGTAGAAGGCATTTTCTTGTCCATGTCTAGTCCCCCCACCAACCCCCTTGGATCCATCTCGAATTATTTTAATGATCTTAACAAACATAAGCACTTTAGGGAAAAAAATTTAGACTTCTTCTTAGGGTAATTTGTGGGTAGAAGGGATTGTGACTTAGACTCTTTGACTAAAAAGTTATTCATTTGGACATGGACCAACTTAGTATCATTAGAAGCAAATCTCGTATATACAGAGGGTACACTACATTCCCCCAGAACAATATTATTCTAAATGATCTCCCCTGGCTCCTATAATAACGCTTTTGAGACAGACTTTCCCTCGACCATTTTTTATCCAATTCAGGACTCAAACATCGAATAAGGACCATCACTTGTTAAGTCCATATGTTTAGTAGTACCCTCATAACTAATTGGAATCAAGAAGCCACTAGGAACAATATGAAGGTGCAAGAACATGTATGAGATATACATACCTCTTTTATCTGGAGATGTTGTTGAAGTTAATGTGTCAATACTTTCTAGATGTCGACTGATGAGGATCATTCTTCAGACACCCAACTTCATGACAAAACACACAACAAAAAAAGAGTCTCCAACACTCTAATTTTTGTTGGAATTTCCAATTTCTCCATTCTATATCCATATCCAATTTTTATAATAGACCTTCTATAAGGTCTAATTCTATAAGGTCTTCCCTACCCATATGCCCTAATAATTGTAGGATTGCCTACACCTTCTTCTCCCTTGCCCATATGCCCTAAGAATACGCCCTAAGAATTGGATTGCCTACGCCTTCTTATCCCCTGCCCATAGATGTCTAGCAGGGCCAGTGGATGGCCTTAAATGGATTACTTCAAACTCCTGTAGCTTTGTTCACCGCTTTTATTTGACTAATAGAGAAGAAACTAGTTCAAACAGGCCGAAAAAATTAGAGAAAACCCACAGAAAATTGCTTCCATAGGCCAACTGACACAATCTGCCCTTGACTTGCGATCCATGCCAAAATCACGAGTTTGACTTGTGTTGACTGAGTCAAACTTGGTTAATGTGAGTTTGAATTGGTGACCTTTAGATTGGCTTGTTTGGAGGCTGATCCAATTCAAACTCGGAAAATTGCAGTTTAAAGTGTGATTCTTGTTTCACTGAAAATAACTCTTTAACCAAAAATATCATAGATCTCCCATATTTTTGTAAATTGTATCTGTTGAAGGAAGTAGCTTTTGATGTTTGTTTGAACAAAATGAAACTTGTTGTGGGAGAGCCTCGAGGAAGTCTCGAAGTATGTGTATACATTGCAAACTTTTTTCCACAAAATTAGGATAATATGGAGAAGATTGGCCATACTAATCCAGTTGTCATGTCCAAAGAATTGCAAAATCAAAATTTTTGTCAAGTCCTATACTGTATACTAGGAGAACCATTAACAGTAGTGACACATTACAATCCATTTGTTGATTTAAAACATGTTCAAGTTTTCTTCTTTTATTGGTTAGTTTGGTTGTGGATGTTAGTTTGGAAAAAATAAGAATTTTGCTCAAAGAGTAGTTCAAAATTTGAAAAGGGTAGTTATCTCCTTGAGATAGTGAGAATTTATTTTATGTCAACTAATAAATATCAATGTTTCAATAGTCTCTTAATCTTATTCTAGGTGCAACAATTGTTAATATTGCACCTCCATGATTCCAAAACATCATTGGGATCCAATAGTGTCATTGCCATTGTCATTTGTATCCTCAAAATTTGTAGTATTCCCCTTGGTTGACCAGATTCTTCCTTTGATCCCACAGGTAGAACAAATTTTTCCTTAGTAAATCCCCTTGGTAGACCAGAAGCTATATTTTTCTTCTAAGAGGTCATATGTTGAAATCTAGAGGGGGGTAGGGTATGTATACCTCCATAGACTTTACCAGTAAAATCGCTGGGTGGAGGGGGTCTCATACACCTATTTGGTGGTTGGATTGGTTGTGACCTTAAAAATATGTTATTATTATTATTACTACTAAAAGAAGACTATAAGAGAACCCCTCAATCAACACAACCATGCCCCATATCCCTTATTTTGACAAGATCTTTGACAATTTCTTGATCTTTAGAGATGCTCTATCCAGCCCCATAATTTCTTTTGATCTTGCCAAGAATATTTACTCCATCATTTTAGGAGGTCCTTATTCTCATCTACCACTCGTCATTATCTTTTTTTCCAGCATTTAATGAGTGCTCCTTGACTGATCATATTTATCTTTCTTAGAACTATAAATACTAATCTCCCAATCACCCTCACTTCAATGCTGAAGTTAGCTACATCATTATGAATCACTACACAAGCCTTACTGATCCATGTTGATCATAAGTAATTCCAAAGTCATCAGGCCTTAGTCTCGTTCTAGATCACTAATAACCCTATCACTGACTAGCATTACAAGTTCATAATTTGTTGTAACAAATCATTTCCACCTAGGTTCTACTCTCATCAAGTTAAACTCCTCGTCATCCACAACTGCCCATCATACTAATTATTTAATCTAGTGTCATCTCTTCTTTCATACATTTTTGTTGTAGGTTGCCCTGTTGGGTCCCTTGAACCAACTATTTGTACAATATTCTTTGACACATTTCTATTAGGTCCTTCATGGTGATGTTAACTTCTTTTTCATTATTTGAAGCCATCATCTATCTTAGAAAAGAATGCCCATGTTGGTGTCTGCATATCTTTTGATCCGAACATCTTGAAGCAAGTTGCCAAACATTTTTTGAGGACATAAAATAAAATCTCGAAAATACCTAAATAACCTTCTATAGTGTCTCCTATAGTGGATTATTTTTCTGTATTATTTTCTATTCGATTTCAGAAAAGCATTCTTTCCATCCATGCAAATTTTCAAAATTAATGTTTACAAACATGTATATTACCTTGCCCATCAAGTTGGTGAAGAATGACAATATACTTTGGAAAACCACTAAACATATGCTTCTATCAACTGACTTCTTTGAAGTCATTGAGATAGTGGCACATGGGACTTTTGGCAGGCATTTGTTTTCTCAAAACATGTGACATCGCCATATTCCCCTTGCAGTGCTATAGAGGAACTCCAAATACAATACATTATGTGGTGCTTTCTGATGGACATGGTTGTTAATTTCCGTACAAATATAACATCGATAAATCCTTATTTTTTTATAATTAGATCACCAGACAAGATGTAAAAAATCAACAATGATTTTCTTTGCCAAGCTATTAGCAATATGTACAACAAATCCATGAGTTCAAGAAGATGTTTCTTATCAGCAAGCCCGAGGAAAATATAATATTTTCTATCCAGTTTAAAATTTTGAGGCATATCCACACCAATTTTTTTCCATGAAAAAAACATTATATTAAATATTTCAAAACTAAAATCAGAATATACATCATGTCCTAACTATATTTCTAGAGCCATACCTCTCATATTTCTTCCAACCAAAAAGAGGCAAAACTCAGAGAAAAGTTTCCTCATAGCAGATCTTGTCTGAAATATTACAGTCATTCGGAGGCTCTAGGGCCCTCCAATCTGTTCTTAAAAGTAATTGTATATTTTATTCACCTTTGAGGAGACTCAACCCTCTACTTATTATTTACCTCAATATGAATCAAACATTTTGTAAAATAATAATGCAATGTATAATTATTTTAGTGGTGGGACCCACTGCCACATGATATTTAATCATTAGTCCACATCATATCCAACTATCATAGACTCGTACCTTTTTGGACTTGATGCATCCTACCATGGAGAAACATGAGAGTGGATGTGGTTGTATTAATATGGTCAATTGGTGTTCTCTCAATCTTATTTTTTTTAATCCCCTTGTACGTACATGATTATTCCATGTGTCATTATATTGGGATTTTGAGATCTTGGACTCTCTCTCATAACAACTCATTGTATCCTTAAATTCTCTTGGTTTCCCTATTCCTCATGCATGCAAAACTCTGATGCAATATGCTTCTAGCAAGTGTCAAGTGTCTAACGAACTTAAGCCATGGAACCCCAGGCCCACCAAGGCATCCAAACCTAAAATATTATGCATTAGGCTTAAGTATAGGTACCATGTTTCTAAGAAATTTCTTGCATTGGAGATGTTTGAAATGAAAAATCTGCTCAATTCCTATGGATTTGAAGTATTATTAGAGCCTAGTCAAACCTTGTTTGAGTCCAATTCTCCAAAATACTTGGAATTTTTTTGATAAGGGTGTCTTCTAACTTAGCTTGCAAAATGTGTAGTGGTCCCATGTGGCACACTCTAGAGCCACCACTAGTCCTTCCAAGTTCATTCATGTTGATGTTGCATTTACATGTGGTGGAATTTAATTGGACCTTGTGTTTAATGAGCCAACCATGTTGACATCATCATAATGACATGACAATTTTTGAGCCTGCCACATGTCTTTTTGGAAACATAAAGAGAGAAATACTCTAAGAGATATGAACCTAAGAAAGATATGAAATACAATTTATCTTAAGGTCTTGGGTTTGTGGGAAGATATTTGAAGTTAGGATATTACAAAGTGTGAAATCAATTATGGGTTTGCAGGGATAAAAATATTTATTTGATATGATTGGCACTGAGGGTTTGGCATATGGAAAGAGATTGTTGGATGATCCTTTTAGGCTCCAAGTTGTGACCCTTTTGAGCTTCAAAATATTCTTGTTGGTTTGTCTATACAACAAGTCAATAAGAAACTCATGATATGAAAAGGATAAATAAGACATGAATTTTAATAAGTTATTTTTCCCTTCAATGGTAGGTATGTATCTGGAACTCTAGGTTTCACGAATACCAATAGGCCTTAGTAATATAAAAGGGCCTTAGAGTTGTAGCTCGTATGTGGTAGACTTCCTACCAACCAATAGGTACATACTTTAGACAAGTAGCTAGCTCACACATGACCAACTGACATCCAACCAATAGGCACAAACCTCAGACAATTAGCTAGCTCATACACTTGCTAGGATTATTGATGACGATAGGTTAGGTCATCCATATTCAATATCATCCTCATATATGTTAGATGGGTTTGACATGGGCATGAATACTTTAAGAGTGCATACCCACACTATCATTTCACTATCAACAAAAATATTATGGGATGATGCCTTTACCGTCCAACAAATATCCATTTAATTTAGAAGGAACAATAGAGAGATTAAACTTTTAATGAACATAAACCTTAACAATATCAAGGTTTAATGGACCCCATCATTCTCATGCAATGTTATAGAAGAAAAACCTTTGGATCTACAACTTTTGCAATAGTTAGTGCCTCAAAAACAAAGGTGCATATATAGATTCTAACATAGCCTTTACTTTCATGGATTAAATGATGTAACCCAACATTTAAATCAGAATATATGTCCCAACTATTATGGTCAAACCAATCAAGTTAGCTTGTTATATTGGATCTAATAGTGTAAATAAACATAATTCTCTCCTAGGATCCATGGCTTGAAGTAATGATAGATATGTTCTAAATAACACAAAAATGAATAAGCACGCCATAATCATGATAAAGGAAATGGAAGAGATATGAGCTAAGGGATTTTACTTTGGGTGTAATAAAAAATGGTATTGGTGGAAAAAATCTTCCAAAAAAAATACTATTCACCTCAAGAATAATGACAAGGATGAAGAGGAACCTCCATAGGATTTGTGAGAATATTTTGAGTGCTCATTAAATAATGAAGCAAAATTTGTTATAGTTGTATTGGTCAATGTAAGAATACAAAAAAATGGTTTGTCCCACAATCTATGATTCATAGTTTGTTAAAAAAATTGATGCTTGTCTACCAAAAATGCAATTCTATCCTTTGTATTGGATTGCGAAATTTTACTAGTACAAAGCCTATAGATGACACTTAATACTAGATAGACTTTGTAGTACACGAAGACCTGAAATTAATGAAAAACATGCATATTGCGAGCTTCCTCTTTCTCCATTGGATAGGGATAAGAGTCTCGGGCCTCCCCAACCATGTCCAAATCTAGAGGAATTTGATGAACATATTCTTTTTCTTTGTTTTCCATAGGCATTTAACCGAAATACATCTTGGCATTGGAAGAAAAATATTGAAATCTCTTTGACAAATTTGAGATTTTCTAGTGCAACATATGCACTCTTCCTTTAAAGCATTGATTTTCCTCTTGTGTTGTAATAGAGACTCCATGATAAAAACAAACCCTGCATTATGATTATCTTCTTGAACATGGATTCTACTAATAGATGAGAAGATAGAGGCCTGGTTCTCAGCAATTAGGTCCTCCTGTTTACGAAGAAATTGATAGATTTATATTATTTTACAATAGGGGTAGTGTCTAGGTTGGCTATGGCTCTCCATGCTACCTATAAAATAGAGATATTACAACCAATTTGGGTGAATAAAATCAAATTCCCCTTCAATAGACCCCCCTACGTAGGACTTTAATATTATGTTTTTTGTACTTTCTCTTTGTTGGTCCAATTAGTCCCTATATGGAACTTTTATCTCGTGTGTTATGAAATTTCTCTTTATTGGTCCAATTAGTCGCTACATGGGATTTTTAGCTCCATGTACACTTTCTCTCTATTGGTTCAATCGTACATCTACAAAATAGAAAAATATTTCTTAAGTTTACCTAGGACATTTGAAAATTCCATATTAATCTAGGTTTTGAGAATATTTAATATGT
>JASDQU010201478.1:0-10349 GCA_032191745.1 Picea mariana | reverse complement strand
ATAAAAAAAAAAAAAAAAAAATAAAAAAAATAAAACTTTTTTAGCAAATGGACATTTTCAATAATTATTGAAAACAATATCAAAGCAATGATTTTTTTAGTCTAAGTTGTTCTTGGAGTCACTAAAGCAAGTAATCAACATGAAACAAACGTGCACGCAATGCCCATGACAAGAGGTATAAAACCACATTTTATTTATTTTTACTTTGTCGCATTTGTCCTTCTTTCTGCATGTTCTATTTTTCTTCGAACATCTCACAAGTTTTTGTGCAAGATTTGCACTAAGTTTTTTTCAGGCGCGCGACCGATCACATCTTACTGCTAAAGTGATTTTCAAAGATCATTTTTTTTTTGAAAAAAACATGTCTTATTGACTGCTTGAAGGAGCTGATTCTCGTCTTACACATCATGGCATTTGCAGTTATATAGAAACCTTTTCATAAAACCATTTGCGTCATGAATGTATTCCTCCATTTCTCCTTCAAAGCAGATTGTTCATCCCTGTGTTGAAGCCCATATTCCATTGAATTATCCTTCATGACTTCACAGATGCCTATCTTTCTAAGTCACATACATCTCTTTAGTTTTTTCAGTTCAGTTTTCCTTGTCAATAAAACTATCCAGCTCCATTTCCATGACTACATTGCCTTGCCATACACACTATTACTACTGAGATCTTTTCATTTATATTCCTACCACTCTTTTTATCAAAACTCATGTTGACTGATGTGGGATTCCTTAAGGCCCACCTTTCAACAAGTCTTGCCCCATCGACCTCAACACCTTATCTAGGATATAGACTAGAGTCCATTTTGCGTACCTGGAGGCTTGCATGCCTCAATGGGAAGTTCTCTCATTGATAATCATGGGAATACATCAATGTCCCTTGATTGTTAGATCTTGCAAGTGGCTTGACATCAGCTCATTCATTCAAACTTCCCAAGATGTACTCGGGTACCTTGGCACTCATTGACATCAATGGTGAGTTGCCTCGCATTGTTTAACGACATTCATCATTGGTCGGTAATCCAATGACTTTTTTCATGCTCGACATTGACACATTCATTCGCATGATTAGAATTGTACCATCAGGTTTAGAAGCAGGTGAAGACTATACACTTTTCATGACTTTATCAGCAGTTACATTAGCATGACTTTATCCATATGAGAGTACCACAGTTCCACTTTCATACTTTCTCTTTTCCATGATTCATTCAGCAACAATTCAGATTCCTCCACTTCACATTCTCTGATCCAGCAAACATCGGTCACAGCTACAAAAACAATCACTTTTCACATGATCCTGCAACAGTGACATCTTCCCTGCTCTAGCATCCGCATAAGCCATATTCCTATTGCATAGTTTATCAACATTTTGGGTAAGTGGAGGTATGTTATTTTCTAAACTTTAATCATGCAATTCCTCAATTGCTAGAAATGAATAATTTGGAAGATTTCCTCACCTTGTTCCCTTTCCTTTTCACTTCTATGACTTATGCCACGTTGCATGAGGACATGCAACAAGTTAATTTGGGGGGTAGGGGACTTTATTCACTATCATCACTCCACTTTTCCACTGCCGTCAATCCATTTTTTTCATTTACCAGTTATGAACATTTCTTTTCCAACGATACTCTGTTGCAATTTGCTTCATAAGAATTGTTCTACATATTGGCATGATTCACACATATACAAAAAAAGGGCTTTCTTATACTCAGTGATGTTTTCCTTACGCACATTGATAGCATACATTTTCCAGTAATAATATGGGCAAATTATTATCATAACAACAAGAGAACAAATAACGAAATGAATGTTGTTAACACAAGAACCAACATTCTTTGTATTCATGGTTGTCACACAAGAACCAACATTCTTTGTATTCATGGTTGTCACACAAGAACCAACCATAAGAAAAATGTCAGCTGTTACTCATGTAAATCCCATCCTGAAAAACATTCATTATCATCACTCAAAGCCAACATTCAGATGCCAAAATTTCTTGAGGAGATCCATGCATGGTTGCATGAGGACATGCAACAAGTTAAGTTGGGGGGCATGTTGGGGGCTCAGAAATGTCCTATTTTCATCCACCTTTCCCTTCATCATTCTCCACATTTCATCGCCCCATTAACCTTTCATGATATCATTTCCATAAATATACTTGGGTTTCACCTTATTGTTCTCCACTTTATTCATTTTAGTATTTAAAAGGAATTTGTGATTAAATTTTAGAAAATCAATATGTTTTCATATATATCTCAAATATGTGTGATCTTTGTAATGTGTAGGAATATGAGAAGGATTAATTCAAAAGTAATTCTCGAATGCTTCCTCCACCATTTCAATATTTGAGAAGATAATTCAAGCCCATTCCAAGGAGAAGATCATGGAGATTTGGTTGGAATATCTTATCCAAGATATATGAGAGATATGTGTGAGGATTTGAAGGGATTATATTTTGTAATAATGGGAAAATAGTTGAGAGAATAGTGGATCTGTAATAATGAGATGGTTATCTTATCTTCAAGGCTCTCATGTATAAAAGAGAGTGCTCTCTCTTCATGAGGGAGTAGTAATCATTTGAGGAATTAGAGAATTCAATTAGGATTCAATTAGAGGATTCAATTAGATTATGTAATTAGAATCAGTGTATTCATTAGGATTCGAAAGAGAAAGGGATTCTTAGATTTGATTCATGGTTTTGGTTTTCATGCTTTCATTATTCTTTTATAAAGATTGATTTGATTATTATAATATAAGATTTCTTCATTGGTGAGATCTCACATATGTTGTTGTGTCATTCAACTCTTCACATGTTGTAATTGTTTTTCCTTCATGTAGTTCTCCATTTCTAGATTACTTCCTTCACACAATTTCCCATTCTTAGAGTAATTTCATTTATGCAACAAGATTAATTCAATTTCAGTTGTGTGTTAGATTAATGATTCAATTTCAGTCATGTGTTAGATTAATGATTCAATTTTAGTTGTAGCTTAAACATTAGATTAGATTATTCCCGCTTCAATATTGCATATACTTTGCGTGTGCTTCATCAGTTTACGGACCCCGGGTTGAAAAATTAAATAGTTGGGCAAGTACTACAACTCAATTAATACAACATTAGTTCAGCCCAATATAACGCTTGTCGTTCCCTTGTCACGATTGTTGTTCCTTTTATTGTTCATTTGAACGAAATTATTTCTGTTCATTTTGTTACGATTGTTGTCCCTTTGCAGGGGTTGCATCTCTAGAGGATGAGTATTGAAAATGGAAGGTAAGAACCTACATAGGTGACAAGTAAAATGCTTGCGCAATAACCCACCTTTGGATGATGCATAGAGGTTATGGTTTAGTACATCTTTACAGCCCAACAATACCTCTAGAACCAAAACTAGGATTCACATAAGGTGACGAGATAGAGGATGGAAAGTGTGAAGACATGTCTAGCATACTAAGAGAAAAATGATTAGAGGCCTAAGGTANCAATGTAGTCATTAGAATTCGAAAGAGAAAGGGATTCTTAGATTTGATTCATGGTTTTGGTTTTCATGCTTTCATTATTCTTTTATAAAGATTGATTTGATTATTATAATATAAGATTTCTTCATTGGTGATATCTCACATATGCTGTTGTGTCATTCAACTCTTCACATGTTGTAATTGTTTTTCCTTCATGTAGTTCTCCATTTCTAGATTACTTCCTTCACACAATTTCCCATTCTTAGAGTAATTTCATTTACACAACTAGATTAATTCAATTTCAGTTGTGTGTTAGATTAATGATTCAATTTCAGTCGTGTGTTAGATTAATGATTCAATTTTAGTTGTAGCTTAAACATTAGATTAGATTATTCCCACTTCAATATTGCATATACTTTGCGTGTGCTTCATCAGTTTACGGACCCCGGGTTGAAAAATTAAATAGTTGGGCAAGTACTACAACTCAATTAATACAACATTAGTTCATCCCAATATAACGCCTGTCGTTCCCTTGTCACGATTGTTGTTCCTTTTATTTTTCATTTGAACGAAATTATTTCTGTTCATTTTGTTACGTTTGTTGTCCCTTTGCAGGGGTTTCATCTCTGGAGGACGAGTATTGAAAATGGAAGGTAAGAACCTACGTAGGTGACAAGTAAAACGCTTGTGCAAGAACCTACCTTTGGATGATGCATAGAGGTTATGGTTTAGGACATCTTTAGAGCCCAACAATACCTCTAGAACCAAAACTAGGATTCACATAAGGTGAGGAGATAGAGGATGGAAAGTGTGAAGACATGTCTAGCATACTAAGAGAAAAATGATTAGAGGCCTAAGGTATTGGATGCGTATCATGATTCTGCATACCACTAGGAAATACAAAAGGATTCTCCCCCATGGAATAAAAAAATACCATGGGTTGGGTAGTGCTAACTGAGGGAGTCATGAGAGCTCCACTAACCATAGCAATGAAGACTCATGACATAATTTACAAAATCCTAAGGCCAACTAACAATCAAAGAGCACACCAAAAATAAACAAAAAGGCCAATATGCACACAAACATGATAAAGTGACTGAAAGGGGCCTCCCTCACTAAATTAGGTATGCCTCGCCGAAGAGAGGCCCGAGACTCTGTTCAAAAGATCGAAGGTATCAAAATCAGTTATAAGGGCCCTCATGGGCTTAACAACTAGTCGATCAAATCCTCCCGGAGAGGTAATCCTCCATAAAGGCTGTATGTTGTCTGACCCTTATTTGACCTGGGGCACCTACATAATAACCCCTGCAAGTAACCTATGTGGCTACCTATGTCAAGAAACTAAGCCACTGCAATATAACCAATGCGCAGGAGAACATTCGTAAGTGAGGTCCATCGTATGGGAAGGGTAACAAAGCCCAGAATATCAAAAGAACCACCTCTCACATAGGTAAAGGTACTAGCAAGACCCCCATATATGAATAAATCCCCCAAAATATCTCTAACACCAAGAAGGTATTGGAGGGATATCTCCTCATCCAACTTCGTGCGACCTCGTTCTTAACTCTGGTGTGAGAAGAGCCTCATGATGTCACCAATTATACAATGGATTTCACCACTCCCTTAGTCAGACACATATGTTGAGTTTAATAGATTTGGAGAAGTTTACTCACAAAATCCTATTTCAAGGCTCTAAATATTAAGCTAGTTTGTATACCCTGAAAAATAAATTCGTTTCTAATCAATTTTAAATTTATCAACGTTACTTTTAGTGGCTTTGTTTACTTAAAAGGTGTGGTCGTGAAACTGATGATGTTGCGACTCAGTAAGTAAAATAAATGATTATGAATAAAATGCAAAGTTGTATATTCAATTCCTAATAAATGATAAGCTTTTCTAAATGCAACTTTCAATTCAATTATGCAATTTCAAATAATATGCAATCTTTCTATACATGTACGAAGATGACAAGAACCCAAAAAATCAAATGCCAATGATGCAAAATGTATTTTTTGTGTTTTCAATATAAAAGAATGAAAATGCAAGGACTAAACAAAAACTTGATATAAATACCCTATTATATGTAATCATAGAAAAATCAAGTAGAATATGAAGGAGAAAACACCCAGCCCAATATGCAAGGGTAATCAATGAAAAGGATGATGAGAAATAAAAATCGCCCGAAAATTCAACCAAAGAAAGGTTTCCTATCAATTTGTAGGCACCTAACAGTCATACCAGAGACCTAAGAAGACTCAACAACTAGCAAAACTTACCCAACAAACATCAAAATTAGTAATCAAGCAAACAAGGATGATGTACATGACTATTCAGAAGAAAACCGCATATACACGCTTCCTATAGAATGACAACTTGCGTATGTATGCGACTGTCAGGGAAAAAACCACGTATATGTATTGAAACACTGTTAGATTAAGAATAAGGCCAATAAAATCAGACTCAAAATGAAAAGAGGCTATCAAGAAATCAGAGGAAAAGAAACTCCAGATAGATGAGAGTAATCAAATGAGAAAAACACTCCAAACCCTGAAAACAAGATTCAATCCCCAGTATGGTCACCAATTCTGTTACGAGGAAAATAACTCTATGGCATGGGGTAAACCACAACATACATAAATGACTACAGAAATCAACTCTAATATCAAGTATGCCATATAAATAAATATGCTAACAAGACAAGATAAAGAGCCTACCTCATCCAAACATTCAATGAAGTCCACCGTTGAGCACTTGATTCAAAGCAATACACCTGCAACGTTTCCTCAACAACCAAGATACATAAGCATATGGTGATAATATATAAAGTTAGCACATAAAATAACATAATACATCAATATTCATAACAAATATACCCATGGAATAACAATTCAAATATTTGCAAGACATTAATTGGACGAGAAAAGAGTATTTCTATTAAAATGTAATTAACATAAGTGTATTAATGACAAACTTCCATGTCGGCACATTCGAAACCGAGAAACTAAGTCCCTTCCAGCTGGGCTTCCACCAATTCAATCCTCCACCAAAGGAAAGCTCATCTAAGAGAGACAATGAGGTTCTCCATTAAATATGGAAGAGCTTGGGGGCTGAACAATGTGTTCAGACTTAAAAGGACAAAGGAATGCAGACTCAATATGAAGTGAATAATTTCTCCAGAGTAAGTTTGCTCTCAAAGTTGAATTCTTCTCTTCTCTCCATAGCTTGGATAAGGCCCATTTATAGCCTTCAAATGGAACTAAAGGGCCAAGTCGGAACGTTTCTAGTATATGGAAGGTCAAGGATCATGGATCCCATGACATGACATGGAAACTTGACACCATATTTTAATTTTGAGCACAAAATTTGGTGTATGCGGGTTGTAATGATGCAACCTGCATATACACATGTTGTATATATGTTAGGGCACATACATGTGGAAAATTATGTTTTTTAGCTCTGGGAACTGCAAAAGGGGACTTCAAGTCTGCATGGGGAAATGGAAAAGGCCTTCTGAGCAAGTTTGGATGGGGTGAGGCAACTATTGCTACAACATAAATCTAATAAGAAAATCTTCAAGAGATTCATCCTTTTTCTTCCTAAGCTCCGATATCTCTATGCACATATTATTGTGATCATAATTCTCAAAAGCATGCCAAAATTGATGCATAAACTTCTCCCATGTGTAAATAGAGGTAGTTGGAAAAGTCTCACACCAACTTTTGACCCGAATTGTGAAAGTGAGAGTGAACAACCTACAAATGACACTTTCATTAGTAATATTATGAGAAACACAAAATTTCCAAAACTGAAAATATCTTTAGATGTAGTTGTCTCTCCCTCACTATCAAATTTAATTTGTGACAAGAAATGTAAAATCTTTCTAGGAGTTTTAAGATGTACAATACCAGAAAAACATTTCCATAAAGGGTTATCGGATCGAGCCATTAATAAAAAAAAAGGAATTAATAAAAATGACTCCACATGCTCAACTTGTCATTTGACCCTCCTTCTAGATCCATTTCTGTTGACAGATCCAAATGGTCTGTCAAGAAGGTAAGGGAGAACATCCGATGGCATGTTCCAATTAGAACTACCCTCGTTTTGTGTAGCATTTTTTATTAGTATGCGGGCTTGGTTCCCACTAATAATTAAAAAAAGAAAAAGGGGAAAGACAGTGAACTATGCCCCAAATAGTTCTAATTAATTCTAAACTTTAAAACAAAAAACAAACTAATCTACAAGTACTTATACATATCCTGTGCGGGAAGAAAACTAATAGATGAGTACAATTTTAAAATATATTTGACAAAAAAAATAGTTCATGGAAGCCAAGAATATGTTAAAACAATAATATTTTATATATAATCTCAAATAGTTGCAGAGGAGACCTATAACATCATGCCTGTTAGAAATCACAACAACATAAGCATTCTAAATACTAAGCACATAAATAGTTTATATGATCAACACTTAGAAAAATTCAAATGGTAAACACATTTGATACAATTATGACTTCAAAAATAGTTCCTGCTCTTGATATATCCAACAATAAGAGTATCAACAATCTACAAAATGGGAAAACGTTTCCTATTACATTCAACGAGTTCTCTTTTATAAGACAAGAGAGACTCCTCGATTCTTGTGTCTTTTCATTTCCTTTCTCTTTATTTTGTCAGTATGCACTTCAATTTTCTTTCACATTTTCATACATGAATAGGTAAGCATTATAAAAAGAATCTGAAGAGACTCTTGAGTGGTTATTCTCTCCCTAAGGAAGTTCACAAATGATATTTATTTAAAAATATTATTGACTCTACTTGTTTATCTCTTCTTTTGTTCCTCGAAATGTTTCTGGGTGATTTTGGTGTCAGTTTGATGATCATACCATCTTATTCTTATTTGACTTAGCCTTTGAGTGTGCTCTTGCATGTACGATTTCAACTTCTGTATCTTCAGATATGACTACTTGAACATCGCACAACCGATTTCATAATTAAATTTTGGCCTCTTTGTTTTCTATATTTGTTTTTGAGAATTTTCACCCTCAATATATCAATTTTAGCTATACCATCCTATTCTATTCTCTATTATCTTTCTAGAGAGATATCCTAGACCTGATTTTGTTTCCTTTAGCCCTAGCTATGGATGTATAAAGTTTAGACAGTTAATTCCCCCCCCAAAAAAAATTTTGTGACCTTCTATTCTGTATAATTTCTAGGATTTTTCATCACTAGTTTAGCTTGAAGTCCTTCCATAATGAATTCTCCTACTCGATACCTTTCCAACGAGGTATCATAGACCTAATTTAGACTTTTGTAGCTCAATATATGTCCGTTTGAAGTTTGACGCTCAATAGCCCTTGATATGCCTGTGGGGGAATTTGAGCCGTTGATCTTTAACCTAGAAATCATTATACCAAACGCATAAGGTAATTCGAGACTGAATGGTTTATAAAACTTTTATCCCCCTTACTTGATTTGTATAATGACTTAGAGGAGGCATAGGACCTAGGGATTGTGTTGTAATTTTGACCAATTACCGTAGTGAAAATAGGAAAACAAAAATAAAAAAGAAATAAAATAGTAAAATAATAAAATTAAATAAAATAACCTACCTGAAATCAAAATTAATAAATGAAAATAACATACCATTCTAATGACTAAGGTTCCAATGGCATATAACACTCTGATGGACTTTGAAAAATATTTAAATAATGCTCCTCCTGATGGCTCACAAAAAATATTAAAATAATTCTCCTCTCAATGGCTCATCCCATCGGGGTCCGATGGTTGGAAGATGGCATATAACACTCATATGGGATATGGAAATATTTAAATAACACTCCTCCCAATGGATCATGAAAAATATTAAAATAATAGTCCTCCCGATGGCTCATCCCATAGGGGTATAATGGTCGAAAGATGACATATAACACTTCGATGGGCTATGAAAAATATTTAAATAATACTCCTCTCGATGGCTCATGAAAAATATTAAAATAATAATCCTCCCGATGGCTCATCCCATTGGGGTCTAATGGTCATAAGGTGAAAATTATCTGTGATAATTGGAATCCAATGGCAATTCACTTTCATGGCAGCTCATCAGAGTCCGATGGTTGGAGGTCAAACCTACGAAGTGATAAGGTGAACTCCGATGGGATAGGCTTCCAATGACTTGACTTGTTAATAAAATAATCATATAGTTCATAAAGATATTCAGGAGGAGGGGATTCCGAGAAATAAAGAAGTATTTCCTAACGATAATTTCCAATGGGAATTTACTGTGAAGTGAAAATGAATCCCAATGGGAGGAATCCTAAGAATAAGTTTAATGAAATATTAAGTTGAATTCTAATGGGTGAGAGGGAAAAATCAAATGAAACTAAAATGAAATTAAATAATAAAACTATACATCCCGGGATTTAGTGGAGGAATGGAAAAACAAAAATTAAAATGAAAAACAAATAAATCATAATAAATGAATGAATATATATATATATATATGCAAGATACCAGATATATAAAATATGCAGAACAGAAACGAAATGCTAGAAATAACAGAATAACAGTAAAATATCCAGCATAATCTTCTCAATACACAGAAACGATATTTGAAATAGCAACCTAAATAGCACTTGAACAGAAATAGCACTTGATTCAGATAGCAATGTTCACAGGCCTCTTCGAGGGGGCAACCTCCAATCGAGCAGTGCTCTGTTACAATAATATCCAAGGTAGGGTTCTCAATACCCTCGACTCCTATTTATACTAAAAAGAAGCATCTAGAGGAAGATCCTTCTAGAAGCGGAAGCTTCTATTAGGTCTTCTTACATCCGCCTTATTCTATTTTATTGAAAGGTCTTATTAATATTGACCTTTATTACAT